>QJPP01001344.1:0-300557 GCA_003996215.1 Jaltomata sinuosa | reverse complement strand
ATATATATCCCTCAGTTATCATTTCCCCGTACGATTTTGATGCGTTGGCAGGTTCTAGAAGAACCTAGAAAACCCCAGGTGTCCTCCAATCCCGAAAATCTTGGTGGATCATCCTCAATTTTGCCCGTTTGTATACGAAGTCGTACATACGTGGCTCCATATCACTTGGTTGGGACGAATTTCTTTTGAATTTTGAATTTTGAATTTTCCTCAAGTGTTTTTCCTAATCTACCCATCTGATTTCCCCCTCTTTTTGCCCAAGAAATCTTCTATAAATTGGCCCTCTCTTTTGGGCGGGCTTTTGGGGAATTCTTTGAGTCTTTTGGTGAGTCATTCTCTGGCTCATAAGAACCAAGAGTTGCAGAGGCAAAAACACACTAAAAAATCTTTTCGATTCCTATTAAAACCAGTCCAAGTTATGGCGTGGTGTAAAGTCTCCATCAACTTGTCGTTCTAAGTTTGCTGCTCTACAAGAGGTAATTTCTCTTCACTATGCATTTAATTTTTGCCTTATGTGTTTAGATTTCTTTTGTTGTTGTCTACCTTTATGTACTTTAGCTAGATTTAAAGATCTATTTCAATTTATTTAAAGTTTTACACTTAGTAGCTCTCCCGCAATTTGGTGAATGTTTGCGTCTTAGTTCTAATGACTAAATCTCTGAACTTGGTGAAAATCATCAGCTTTAAGATACTAATTGTTGTTAAAGGTATAGGCTCTAAGCTTTGTCCATTTCCTCTTAAAAATTCATTCATGTTTAAGAATGGTTAAGGAACAATCCAAAATAGAAACAACTTGACATTCTTCTTTGTTCTCGTCTTTGTTTAAAATAGTTCATAAGCATGATTCCCCCACGATGTGAAATGTTTTATTAGCTAAGTATGTGGTCACCATAGATGCCTTGGATTGTGTATTTCCTGGAAACAAAATAAAAGGCTTTAAAGGGTCACTTGAGAGTTGTTTTGAAGCGTCTGATCGTTGCTTGAAATATCCCTCCCTCCCTCTGTTTTGCACTTAAGGTGGAGCTTAAGTCATAAGATATTTTGCTTATTGTTTATTTCAAATACCAGTTATGTAACAATTCTTGTTATTGTTGATTAATCAAGTTAGGTTCAATTTGTTTCTAGGCTCAAATGTTTAGTTTATAATGTTCTATGTATAAAAATTCTTTCTCAGTTCAATGCATAAGATAAAGTTAAAAATGAATCGGAAATAATTTCTTTTGTTTTCCTTGAACTATATATCTCCTTTCTTTACTTAAAAAACTGATATGGATTATGTTCTAAACCTCTCTGTCCAAAAACATTTAGTATGAAATCCTTTGTTTTCCTTTGTGTGCTTACTATTTGGTGAAGTTAAAGGCATTTAGAGAAAGTTTGAATCCAAGTAATATTGAGGGTTCACTCCAATCTTTTTTTTTACTGATTGTTTTCTAGAATTTGAATCTTGTAAGACATTTTGTCACATTCCTTGGTTTAATATTAGTGTGTTATTTCCCTGAATAAAGACTTGAAAATATAGATGATAATCCTTTACTTTGCTTTGGCTTATCTTCTCTGTTACTTTGCCTAAAGTAATAACTTTTGGCTTAAATTTTACTTAGTCTTCAACTCATGCTAATCTTTTTTTTTTGATGCATGAACTCCGTCAACCCGAGTTCAAATGGACTCCCCATTCCCTTGCATACGGTCCTCTTTGAGTCAACCTTCGTCAATCCATTGAAAGGGAAGCGAACATAAGTCCAATGGCCTGAAAATCGAGCAGCGATATAGCAAGAAAATGGGCTCAAAACCTCAATTAAATCTCATAATAACAGCAGCAACAAAGACAATTTGAGGCTGAGTCCTCAGTAGCCTCGATTTTGGGAGATGCCCAAGATCATTTTTTTCTTTACTTCTCTTATTACTGGTTTCTTCATTGATTGTTTATATGCTTAACTTTTCATCCCAACTTAGATGAATCCTTGGTGGATTTAAATTATTTTATCAAGTTTGGTTTTATAAAATATGAATTTATTTAATTGTCCATGCGTTTATCATTAAATCCATCTAAGTAGGCAACTTAAGCTTATAGAATGACTTAGGGAATTCTTTATATCCCTTCATAGTTATTAAGAAGCTTAGAATCCATGTTAAGAATTTGAATTGACCATTTAATTCAAAGGCTTAAATCGGATAACAATCGTTAAAATTAGAATTATTTTGAAACTTTGACGTTTAATTTATTTCATCTTTGGAATAAATATGAATGTTAAAGTAACAAATAAATTCTATTTATTTTTAAATTAAGTTTTAAATAACTATATTTTTCTCAAACAACTTAAAGAATTTTTTTCAAAATTATCCAAATATATTTTATATCCGTCGGGATTCACACTTTGTGGATTTTCGAAAGTGCCTAACACCTTCTTTCGAATTTAACTTGAACCCTTACCTGAACTCTGGTTTTTAATAAAAGGTTTTCTTTCAAAATTACCTTTTAAATGGTTTTCTTAATTTTTCTAAAAATTAAGTGGTGATTCTCTTTAAACTCTTTTTTTAATGATTATTTTCAAAATAAAATAAACCAATAAATGATTTTTTCCGCCACGAAAGTTACGAAGTAGTTTTTGAACTATTCAAAAAATGAACGTAACAGAATGGCGACTCCGCTGGGGATTCATCTAGGTTCTAACCAAAAGGATTTATTTGTTTGGCTAATCTTTATTTGTAATAATTGTTACTTTTCGCAATTATTTGTTTACTTAAATTATTATTGTTGTATTTTCATGGCATATTCCGCCTCCCTTGGCAAAGCATTAGTTTGCATTAGGAAAAAAGGGCGATTATGCAAGTATTTGCAATCGTCCTTCACTAAGAACACACTTTCTCAAAACAGACGAGTGAAGTAGTTGACCCGTGGTCGGTTAATGGTCACTTGTTATTTTAGCCCGCGGTTGTCCGCCGGGGTTCCCGGTCCTTTTCGAATAAATCAATTCTAGTAAACCTAGGATAGAGCGATACCAAATCCTATGAATAGGCATTGACCTAGACGCCTTAATACCCAAGGGATATTAAGTCCGTAAGAAGACCACCTTGAGTCTAATTGGCCCACGGCTAATAAAAGGCAATTGATGTGACGCCAATTTACGTCACTTTCGACTCCTTTTTACTAAGAACAATCGTACGTTTTCAAGCAACCGTTGTTGTTTTTGATGTTTTTATGTTGTATTTGTAGGAAATGGAAACAAACACAGAAACGGAAGGAAATACGAGAAAAAGAGGATTCTGCCTAAGAGTGACGGCCTGAGTGACGGCCCGTCACAGTGACCGTCAACTTGAGGCAGTGGTGCTGCCTAGCAGTGACGGTCCAGGCGACGGTCCGTCACTGCCTTGACGGTCCGTCAGCCTGGCCGTCAAGTTAAGGCAGTGGCGTTAAGCGGCTGCCCGCGTTTTGGGGATTCCTAGCCCGTTTTGGATTTGGCTTCTATTACTCCTATAAATACCCTATGATAGGTTTATTTTATTTATCGTTCACCCATTAGTTTTAAAGACGATTTTTAGTTAGTTTTCGAGAGCAAGAACACGTTTCTTGAATTAACATTCGTGTTCTTGAAGCGTTCGTGGAGTTCTTGGTTTCTTGTGCTTGGATTAATTGAGGATTATTTTCATCATATTGTAAGAATCTTCTTTCCTTTATTATGAATTTCTTCTTTTCTTCTTCGAGCATGAATAACTAAAACTCCCGCAACTAGGGTTGTGGGAGCCATAGCTAAAGTAGCGATATAGATTTCGGGTAGCGACGGGTTCAATTTACATGTAGTCACGTTGTTAATCATACTTTATGTCACGTTTTCTAGTGGTTGCAAACATTAGAACATGCCTAGGTTTAATTTGCTTGAGTAAAGAAGTTAAAACCGGGAAACTTGATTAACGACAAGGATTCGAGACTACCAACTCTCGTCTTAAAGATTAATGCCGTAACTGGATTACTCTACTTGATGTTAGGATTGAAATCTAAAAAGCACATCTTTTCGAGGTCGAGAGAATAGAAAAGGAAATTTGTTTATTTGGTCGAGAGACGTTTAGACGATACAATTGACGCAATCACATCGTGACATGCATATAGAAAGAACCCGGTTAAGCCTAGGATCGACATTGTTACAAAAGCCATGGTGAACACGTCCCTAGTTCATTCTCTCCTATTGATTATTTCTCTTACATAATTGTTGCTTTTGTTCACGTTGATTACAAAACCCCCCCTTTAATTACCGGAAACAATTGACGACTAGTCACGTACTTCACTAAAGACTTAATCTTCACCATATTCTCTGTGGGATTCGACCCCAACCTTGTTGGGTTCTTTACTTGACAACGATCGCTTACGCTTCATTAATTTGAGGTGTAGTTTGAGCGTTATCAAAAAGTGGCGCCGTTGCCGGGGAATACGGTTGTTAATTAAGTCTGGTGTGTTTATTTGACTCTTAGTCATAATTTCCCGCTTTTACTTTTATTTGTTGTTTTTGTTTATTATAGGGTATATAGTTGTGAATACGGTTGTTTAGTAAGTCTGGGGTGTCTTGATGAAGTCTGAGTAATCAAGACACCCGCGTCGTGCCGCGACGTTAAATCAGGCGCTGTATGGGAGGCAACCCATAAATTGTTGTTGTATTATAGTCTAATTAATTCGTGGGGAAACCTGTGAGTCACCACCGAGGGTTTTTGTTGCCGTATTTCTTTTCCCTCCGGTGTGCTATCTAGTAGAACCGGCATGTTTAGGTTGTTGTTTTAAATTATTTTTTTTTAGTGTCTATAGCAAAGCATGCGATTTCTTATCAAAGTAGCGCCCCTTTAAAAATTTTCTGATTTTGTACTTATGTTGAAACGATTGACTGTCTGGATCTGTGTATGTCATTGTGTGATTATGAGTAGAATGAGTATGCTTAAGCCGAGCGATTGTTTGATAGTTGGTAGCGATATAGTTTCTTGGTGCCAAGAGCGTGTGAGATTATTGTTATAAATTCTTACTCTGTGCATGCATCTAGAACTTGCCCGATCTATTTTGTTAAGTTCGAAGTTTGGTTGCTTAGGAAAGGATCACAGGCCCTTTTTGTGTGCAGTCCACTTAACCTAAAAGACCGTCCAAATATAAATAATTCCTTTGATCCCTGTTTGAGCCATAATTGACCTTATTCTTTCAATAACCTATCACCGTTCCTGTTTAACTTTGAATCCCTATTTTGTCCCTGGTCCTTCCTTGGACATCGTGCACCTCAACACAGGCAATCCGCCTAAGTTGAGGGTGGCTACTATAGAGGTAAACCCTGTTTTGGCCCTGGTCCTTCCATGGACATTGTGCACCTCAACCCAGGCAATCAGCCTAAGTTGAGGGTGGCTACTATAGAGGTGAATGATAAGAAAAAGAGGATAGTGAAGATTGGTTGGGAATAGAATGAAAATTCGGGTGTGTGCCTAAGAAATGAAAAGAAAAATAAAAAGAGATGAAAAAGATCGAAAAAGTAACAAAAAGAGTTCTCAAAAGAAAAAGGCCGCACCTGTAGCTAGAGAGAAGGAAATAAAAAGGCGAATAAGGATGGACAAAGTAACGTTAGGTGGTAAGAAGATGTCGGTAGTTCCAAGGAGGGCTTAGTCACTAACCCCTAAATGTATCCTACCTGCACCCGAAGCCTCATTACAAGCCTAAACAAGTCCTGTAGTGATCCTGAGCGGCTTTCTGAAGAACCGAAATAGAATAGTAAGGGCAAGCCTATGGTATCGCATGTGCATTGTTTGAAATCGTTTGTGAGTGTGAGCGCTTACCTAGTCCCAAATCTTGTGTGTGGGATTTCCTTGTGGTGAGGGCACCAAGATGTTTGTATTGTCTATTGATTGTTAGGATAGCTGCGCGTGTGTATGTAGAATGTTCTATCATATCAGAATGACATGTTTGGATCCTTGCAAGTTAGTGTTTCATACATTCGTGTGCTACGAGGGAGCTTGATTTAATTGAATAAGTTTTGAATGACCATGAGTTGCTATAGACACGAGTTTGTTTGCTTAGTTGAGTCGTAGTATTGTTTTTGTTGTCATGTTGCTTGAGGACAAGCGAACGTTTTAAGTTGAGGGTGTTGATGTGACGCCAATTTACGTCACTTTCGACTCCTTTTTTACTAAGAACAATCGTACGTTTTCAAGCAACCGTTGTTGTTTTTGATGTTTTTATGTTGTATTTGTAGGAAATGGAAACAAACACGGAAACGGAAGGAAATACGAGAAAAAGAGGATTCTGCCTAAGAGTGACGGCCTGAGTGACGGTCCGTCACACATGTGACGGTCCGTCACATAGACCGTCGCATGGAGGTAGCAAAGGAGGCGACACCACTGCTTAACAGTGACGGTCCAGGCGACGGTCCATCACTGGCTTGACGGTCCGTCAGCCTGTCCGTCAGCCTGGCCGTCAAGTTAAGGCAGTAGCTTCAAGCGGCTGCCCGCGTTTTGGGGATTCCTAGCCCGTTTTGGATTTGGCTTCTATTACTCCTATAAATACCCTATGATAGGTTTATTTTATTTATGGTTCACCCATTAGTTTTAAAGACGATTTTTAGTTAGTTTTCGAGAGCAAGAACACGTTTCTTGAATTAACATTCGTGTTCTTGAAGCGTTCGTGGAGTTCTTGGTTTCTTGTGCTTGGATTAATTGAGGATTATTTTCATCATATTGTAAGAATCTTCTTTCCTTTATTATGAATTTCTTCTTTTCTTCTTCGAGCATGAGTAACTAAAACTCCCGCAACTAGGGTTGTGGGGGCCATGGCTAAAGTAGCGATATAGATTCCGGGTAGCGACGGGTTCAATTTACATGTAGTCACGTTGTTAATCATACTTTATGTCACGTTTTCTAGTGGTTGCAAACATTAGAACATGCCTAGGTTTAATTTGCTTGAGTAAAGAAGTTAAAACCGGTAAACTTGATTAACGACAAGCATTCGAGACTACCAACTCTCGTCTTAAAGATTAATGCCGTAACTGGATTACTCTACTTGATGTTAGGATTGAAATCTAAATAGCACACCTTTTTGAGATCGAGAGAAGATAAAAGGAAATTTGTCTATTTGGTCGAGAGACGTTTAGACGATACAATTGACGCAATCACATCGTGACATGCATATAGAAAGAACCCGGTTAAGCCTAGGATCGACATTGTTACAAAAGCCATGGTGAACACGTCCCTAGTTCATTCTCTCCTACTGATTATTTCTATTACATAATTGTTGCTTTTGTTCACGTTGATAACAAAACCCCCCTCTTTAATTACCGGAAACAATTGACGACTAGTCACGTACTTCACTAAAGACTTAATCTTCACCATATTCTCTGTGGGATTCGACCCCAACCTTGTTGGGTTCTTTACTTGACAACGATCGCTTACGCTTCATTAATTTGAGGTGTAGTTTGAGCGTTATCAGCAATCATCCAACTATTTGATAAATTTGAAAGATATATATGCCGACGAACCATTGTTCCTCGAGGTTGGGAATTTATTAGTTTATAGATAGTTTCTTTTATTATAAATCAAAGGAAGATATTTATCCGAAAGGCGTTCGAAAATGTCAAGAAGCTCAAGAACGGAGGACCTCCAAGGCGGTTTAGTTTAGGATTGTTCCCCTGCGTGGGACTGATATTATTTATTTTCCCTTTCCCTTATTGTGTGTCCCCATTTAGTTTAGTCATAAAATCTGTATAATACGTTTTTTAGGGGCAATGGGACGTCTTACAAGCGGCATATACATCCTTTAAATGTTAGGCTTACCTTTGGCTTAAAAGGTCACATATATGTTAGGACGCGCTATATATTGTCTATTTGCTAAATGCTTAACAATTTGCTTCGTCCGTGCTTATTTGTGTGTTTAAAATACATGTGTTTTTCTTTAAACATGACTAGTCCATTATTCCATTCCAATATCTTAGAGCGTCATTAGGCATATAAATTCAAAATTTGAGTCTTCCAAAAAATACTTTTAAAAAAAAGGGTTCATTGTTAATTTTGCTTAAAATCCTCAAGTTCTACATTTTAATTTTTTCAGAAACGTTATTAGGTCACCGTTAAAATTCACGTTGACCCCATCACACTTATAAATCACTTTATCATAAAAAATCAATTAAATATTTCATCAAAATTCTAGTGCGTCGTTATTTCTACAGAATTTTTCAAAACCTTATATTTTCTCTCAAAAATTCAACTCGTGTTACCGAAATTGAGCATAAACATTTATACCTTTCTTCAAATAGCTCACTTTGTTTAAAATCCTTTCTTTTTGGCCAAAAATTCGTCCATTCAGTCATCTCTCAAAAGTCTCATTCCTCAAAATTTTGGACTACTCCTGTTTCGAGCAAAATAAATATTATTTGTTTTATGTATTTTGACTAATTATTACGATCAATAGACTAACGCTTTTACCTTTTGAGTGTTTTTCTTTCTTTAGAGAGGCTGATTTGTGTTGGTAATCAAACTTGCTCACTTCACAAAAACCGAAGCAAGCAGTACTCGCTGGCAGAACATCCGTATTTTACACGGTCTAAAGTCAAGAAAGTTGCTTAAGACTCACCATTTCTTATTTGGGCTATCAAAAAGACTCGTTCAACTATGGACTCCAGTTTGATCAACACAGTCACTTCATCTGAAACAACCTCGACTTTGCCTGCTGCGAGAGATCCTAGCGCTTCAACAAGACTAGAAGTAACCGCGGAGGTCGTTGCTAGTCTAAAGCAATAAATTGCTGAACTAAGGCTAATGGTGATACAAAATAGAACTGCTTCTCAAAATGCACCAAGTGTGACCCTACCCCCTGATGTTCGTCAAAAGGGACCTATGTTTCCAACCTCGGGTGAGTTTGATCAAGGAGACTATTTAACTACTTCTCAACAAGTAAAAAATGCTCATGCTTCTCAAAATGTTCCTCTTGTGTACACATTTGCTCCTCCAAAAGCTCCGAATGTATTGTTGTCACACTATGCTCCGCTAGTGTACACTTATACCACTGCTCCACCTATGACACGAACTCCAAGGCTATGTCGCATAGATGTTGATCACTATGTTGAAACTGAAAATGAGACAAAAGCAACCAATGATGAAATTATGAATAGGAAGCTCAAAAGTTTGGGAGATGCTATGAGAAGTCTTCGTGGGCTTGGTAAGAACCAAAGCGTGAGATATGAAGAGTTATGTGCATTTCCTGAGATTGAGTTGCCACCGGGTTACAAGATTCCAAAATTTGAGAAGTTTGATGGTTCTAGAAATCCTTTCTTCCACTTGAAGGTCTATTATGAAAAGTTGATCGGTATGGGAACGAATGAAGGCATAAGAATCAAACTATTTAATCAAAGTTTGAGTGGAAAGGCTTTAGAGTGGTACTCTAAGCAGGATGTAACTAAATGGAGTTCGTGGGACAATTTGGCAAATGCTTTTGTGGATCAATACAAGTTTCATGTTGAGATCGCTTCTGAAAGAATCTATATTACAAAGCTAAGGCAGAAATCTACTAAAAGCTTCCGAAATTATGCCATACGTTGGAGGGAAGAAGCATCCAGGGTATACCCCCTATAGAGGAAGCAAAAATGATCACTTACTTTATTCAGGCTGTGGACCCAGAATTTTATGAATTAATGATAACAATGAGTGGAAAAACTTTTGCTGAAATTATCAAAACCAGAGAAATGATTGAAAATTGTCTCAAGACTGGAAAAATAACAAATTTCACAGCATTGCAGTCCGCTAATAAGGCTTTCCAAACTGGTTCTTTCAGAAATAGAAAGAAAAAAGAGAAAGAGGTTATGGGAGTGATGACTTGAGGAGGTACCTCATATCCGGTCTACAATGCACATGAAACATACCATGTTCAATGCTCTCCAAAAAATCTCTATAACAATGCACCTCGTACTAACTATGAAAGGAAGCCTCCAAGGGTCTTCACGCCATTAGCAGAATCACTAACTCAACTTTATGAAAGGTTGAAAGTAGTTGGAATACTTCATCCAGTAGAAGCAAAGCTAGTGAATACTTCAGCCAAGTTGAGTTGTTGGGCATGATACTGAGAAGTGTATCACCCTGAAACACAAAATTCAAGACTTGATTGACGACAAGGTGATAACACTTGCAGAAGCTCTAGCAAATGTGAACAACAATCCATTGCCAAATCATAAAAAGTAATTGTTTGCATGATCAATTGCAAAGAAGTTTGAAGTTTTCTCGAAGTCGCACTTCTGGCGTTCTTCGTTTTTATGTTATCATTTTCTTTTCTGGTATTCGCACTTTGTCGTTTTATTTCCCTGTAATCGTCTCTTATGTTTTGATTTCCTTGTAATCGCACTTCTACTTGTAATGTGAACTACGTTCGACCTGATTTCTCTAGTGGAATACGTAGGCAGCCTACCTCGGCTTCGGTCACATTATCAGAAAAAATTCATTTTTTCTTTATTTTATGTTGGAACTACGTTTGACCTGATTTCCCTAGTGGAATACGTAGGCGTCACACCGGCTCGGTCATACCCCCCGTAAGATTTCCATTCCCACTATAGTGGAAACTGGGGCAGAATTTTTGAGAGGATCTCAAAATTCGCTAGAAGAAGATCTTCTCCAACAAGTCAGAATTGGAGATCATATTAAAACATGCAACTGGGGCAGAATTTTTGAGAAGATCTCTAAAATTCTATGAAATTTGACATTTGAACACTGAAGTTTGTTGAAGCTGCAACTGGGGTAGAATTTTTGGGATGGAGCTCAAAAATTCCACATTAAGCGACAACAGAATCTACAAAGAAATTCAAGAATATTCTGTGTCTTAGACTGATAACGCCCAAACTACACCTCAATTTAAGAAGCGTAAGCGGTCGTCGGCAAATATAGAACCCAACAGAGGTTGGGGTTGATCCCACAGGGAATAAGGTGCGAATTAAGTCGTTAGTGAAGTAGATGACTAGTAATCAATATTTTCCGGTAAATAGGGGGGTTTTGCGTGATCAAAACGTGAACAAAAGCAAATAATAACGTATGAGTGAAATCAATATGAGAGAGAACTAGGGAAGTGTGTAACATGGCGATGGTAACAATGTCGATCCTAAGCTTAACCGGGTTCTTTTTATATATATGTCACGATGTGATTGAATTAATGATATCATCTAAATGTTTCTCAACCAAATAGACGAATTTCCTTTTCAATTCTCTCGAACTTGAAAAGGTTAGCTTTTATATTTCAATCCTAAACATCAAGTAGATTAATCTAGTTACAGCATTAATCATAAGACGAGAGTTGGTAGTTTCGAATCCTCGTAGTTAACCAAATTTCCCGGTTTTAATCTCTTTACTCAAGTAAATTTAAACCTAGGCATGTTCTAATGTTTGCAACCACTAGAAAACGTTAAATAATGAATGATTAACAACGTGACAAAACATATATTGAACCCAACGCTACCCGGAATCTATATTGCTACTTTTGCCATGGCTCCCACAACCCTAGTTGTGGGAAGTTTAGTTAATCATGCTATTAAGAAGAGAGAAGAGAGTCGTATTCATAATAAAGAGGAAAAGATTCTTACAATATAATGAAACAATCTTCAATTATGCAAGAACAAGAAAACCAAGATCCCAAGAACGAATCAAGAACAAGATTGAAGGAGGAGGAAAACGTGTGTAGCGTGTTTCCTCTCTCAAAACTCGCCTAAACTCTCCTAGAATTATTGGGTGAACTATTGTAAAAAGCTTAACAAATAAAATAAACCTAATATATGGTATTTATAGGAATCTAGGAAACAAAGTCCCAAAAACGTTTGGATTCCGCGTAGCGGACTGCCTTACTGTGACGGTTTGGGTGACGGACCGTCACCACCTTGACGGACCGTCACGGTGGCCGTCACCACTAGGCAGTGGTGCTGCCTCAAGGTGACGGTTTGGGTGACGGACCGTCACTGGCTTGACGGACCGTCACTCCAACCGTCACTCTTATCCAAAATGCTCTTTTGATCGGATTTCCTTCCTTTTCTACGTTTGTCTCCATTTCCTGAAAACATAACATAAAACATCAAAAACGACGATGGTTGCTTGAAAACGTATGATTGTTCTTAGTTTAGAGACGTCGAAAGTGCCGTAAAATGGCGGCACATCATAGACTGGGTAGAATTTTTTAGGAAAGTCCTCAAAAATTCCTTCAAAACTACATTTCAAGGCCAGACAAGTGTGCAAATCAAGTATAAGAAGGAGCACCAGGAGATCAAGGCAAAGCCAACATGAATCAGTCTCTCAAAACTAAGAATTTTTCTTTGGTTGCAAGAAAAAGGATGTCACAAAATTGACAATACCAAGATTACCAAGCGTGATAAAGAATATTGCTGGACTCGCCACGACCTTGGCATAAATATCCAGACAACTTCTCTTCTGGCTTTATCTCCTAATTTATTCCTTTCGCTTTATTATAATTTTAACACGTTCTCTAATCTTTTATAGGGAAAATAATCGGGTACAACGACTAGGACTTGGAGATATGATTTGGATCACTATATCATAAGTCAAATGACTCTATCTCTTAAACTTATCCTATGTTATACCCTTTGATTTGTTATATTCACTTTATTGCGTTATTAATGATTGTAATTTTGAGTTATGCAAACAACGTTCTTCAAATCTTGCTTTTCATGAAAGATCTGGGGGAAAATGGTAATGGATTCTCTCAAAGTTCAAAAAATCAAGCCAGGAGATCGCCGAACACAAGACATGCAGAAGTCTTTTCAAGGATCCCCGATGCAAATGATCTAGTTCAACAGATTGATTTATATCTTGGCGAATCTAATCATTCGTCCTTCTTACATTCATTACAAATTCTATCAGTTTCAGGCCCGAACTACGTCTGACCTGATTCTTGTTCCAACAAGATACGTAGGCAATCCTACATAAGCATTCGGTCTTTCCACTGTTTCAAACTACATACCCGCATAGGAAACTGAGGCATGTTTGAATCAGTCAGTTCTTTATTTCTTTCAAAACCATTTCAATTAAGTAGTCTTTGACTGGAAACAAGGTCAGCTTTTTGAAATAGTTAACCAATTTAAAAAAACTTCATTCAACTTCAAGCTTCATATACTTTCTTTATCAACAAATCCTTTCTTCATAAGAGATTTCATTTGAAATAGGGATGTACCTTACGTTATATCCCTAATCGGCCATTAGAGCCTTCAATCAACGTCAGAATCCCTCTTAACATATTTATCGAGGGTTATATGCTTTTCGTAGTTACCAGATTGTTATGACTCATTCAGAGGTTTTGGCATATGTTAATCCCTTTATTTTTAGAACTAAGCAATTTTTTGTGAACGCAGGAATGACAAAGTCTTCAAGAACAATTGGAGATGTTAAACAACAAGCTTATTCGTTGGCACAAGCCAAATGGCTATATCACAAGCCAAATGGCTATATCCTTACTCCCTATCTTTAGTGTTTACCCCATTAACCATTGTTTTGTTCATTCTGGCAGGGATATTTTATTATGTTGAACCGTCACTTCCTTCAACATGACACATTATATTGTATTGGAGTGTCACTTCCTTCAATGTGACATATATTATATTATGTTGGACCGTCACTTCCTTCAACGTGATATATTATATTGTGTTGGACCATCACTTCTTTCATCGTGACATATTATATTATGTTGGATCTTCACTCCTTTCAACGTGACATATTATATTATGTTGGATCATCACTTCCTTCAATGTGACACATATATTGGATCGTCACTCTCGTCATTGTGACACATTATATTATATTGGAGTGTTACTTCCTTCAACGTGACATATTATTTTAGATCGTCAATTCCTTCAATGTGACACATTATATTGGATCATCACTCCCTTCAATGTGACACATTATATTATATTGGAGTGTCACTTCCTTCAATGTGACATATTATTTTGGATCGTCAATTCCTTCAAGTTGGCATATTATATAGGTCGTCTGCCTTTAAATGAGACACGTTGGGCAGTCACCCCGTTCAAAGTGGCATATTGCATCCAAAATAGGTCATCCGCCTTTCAATGAAACACGTTGGGCAGTCATCCCGTTCAAAGTGACATATTGCACTCAAAATAGGTTGTCCGCCTTTCAATGAGATATATTGGAAAGCCACACCATTCAAAATGGCATGTTACATTCAAGATTGGTTCGTCCATCTAAAAGGCAAATAGGATCGTCACCTCTTTCAGTGTGACATGTTGAATCAGGTTTGCACAAATTATATTTGTGTATATGTTACATTTGTTATTGACAATATTACAACAGATCTTATGGAGCACGAATGTGGACGACGTCAAATGGATGCCGCACAACGTGGAACTTTTTCTTAGCAGCGAACTGAGACATAGTCTGAAGAGGAATATCAAACTCTTTGGATGCGAGTTGAGGATTGACTTCCACCACAATCAAACCACACCCTTGTAAGAAGGCATGTGGGTTATTCCTTTTCTTTTATCAAGTTTTAAGTTTTCAGTTTCCCTTCAAGGTAATCTTTGACTCACAATTGGAAGCAATATCCCTCTTTTCAAATCCGGGTGATAATGCACTTAGAGTTTTGGAAATTATGTCTAGGTAAGTTCTTACCTATGGATGTGAAGAGCTCCACATTCATGGTTGATAGGTTGCAAGCCTCTTTTCCATAACTCGACTTATTTGTCACTCATTTTGAGCCAAAGGTTGTCTTAGCATAAAGATCGCCTTTTCAACCGATTGAGTCAAACTACAAGCAGCCTGATTGCCTGAGTGTTGGGATATGTAGGCAGGCTCTATATTGAAAATTTGGCTGCATTCTAAACTTTCCCCAATCCTCTTACTCCCCAGCTTTTCGGTCTCTCCTTAATCCGAAATTGGGATAGCTTTTGAATTCTTTAAAAATCGTGCGTAAAATCAAGCGTCTTGAACTACAAGTGGCATGAATCCTCATGTAACCTGAGATATGTATGAAACCCAATACCGGGGTCCAACCATATTTCTTTGAACTTCGCGCTAAACCAATCGCTTCTGAAAGATGAATTTGTGGTCGAACAAAATTGAGATTGTCAACTCCCTTTGCCCAGGGTTTCTTACATCCACCCTACCCAAAGGGAGGGGCAGTTTTTGACACCCAACTTTGGTCCTCCAAAATTTTAGTTAATTATTCAAGCTTCTTCAATTTTAACAATTTTAAATAATTATTTTTATTATTTTTACGAAATTTAAAAAATATTTTCAAGGCAACTTTGCCATTTTTGCAATAAAAGATTTTTTTATATATATATATATCCTATAATATACATGCTATACATAATTTAAATATTTATTTGGAAAATAATTTTTTATATAAAATAAGTGTTTAATGGAATTAGTGTTTCATTTTATCAAAATTGGTTAAGTCATAGTCTAATTAATATAATTAATCTATTTCATAAAGTAATTATTTTGATTTATTATGTTAAGAAGCTTGATTGATTAATTAGATAATTAATTTATCTCAATTTCATTTCATTTGTATCAATTTCAATTAATGTAAGTCCTATGGTCACAATTTAAATCTATTTTGGCCATTTTCTCAATTTCTTTTGGCTATCTTTGCAAATCATTCCAACCCTCCTTCTTTCAGCCATTTTAATTCTTTAATATCAGCCAAAAATCAGCCCATTTAACCCCATAACCCGGCCCACCTTCACCTTAAAACCCATTACCTCTCTCTCTTCACTCTTACTTTCCAGCAAACAAAACAACAACAAACAATGAACCCAGCTCCATCTTAACTTAATATTAGCTAATATTAGCTTGTGTTAGCTTCATTAATATTAGCTAATATTAGCTTCATTATACCCTTGTGTTGTAGATTAACTTAATAAAGGAAAGTCCAAGTTGTGGTAAGCGCAATCTTCGGAAGGAACGAGGTATGTTAAGGCTTCTTTATTCCTTATCGGCATGAATCTAGAAATAGAATTCTAAATCTCTGAAAGAAGTAATTTGAGTATTCTGTTGTAAGAGATCTGATTTGGTAACTTAAAAAGTCTTAAGGAACTAAGTTATACATTATGGTGATTCAAGTCGCCTTCTTATAAAAATCTGATTCTTTTTGCACGAAACGTAAGTTATCCTTTTGTCAAGTTTCTTCTTTGTAGTGTGATCCCTAATCAAGCTTTAGAAAGTATACAAGGAAAGTTAGCAAGTCAAATCCCCATTAATATGTGTTTGGTATGTTGAGTCCAACACCTAGTAAGCCAAGGCTAAAGAATTTATCTAAATGAACCTTCATAAATAACAAGAATAGCTTTGAAGGTCAATCTAGTAATACACTTATTATGTGTGGTTTGCGTGTTAGTGTGCACCAAGGTGCTACTGCCATATTGAGGCTATTATATACATAGTGTGCACCGAGGTGCTACTGTCATATTGAGGCCATTATACACATAGTGTGCACCAAGGTGCTACTGCCATATTGAGGCCATTATATACATAGTGTGCGCCGAGGCGCTACTGCCATATTGAGGCTATTATATATAGGGTGCACCGAGGTGCTATTGTGGTTCAGCGTGGTTATAAAGAGTGATTTGCGGTGTGGGTTAATGCATGTGTTGTATTCTAAAAAGAATAAAGGAGAAAGAGCTTAACGAGTCTTACCAATTACAGTTTACAAGTTTCATATTATATCTTGTTCAAATTTACTACTTGCGACTTGCTTTTATGCTTCTACCTTACATGCCAGTACATTATTGTCGTACTGACGTCCCCATTGCCTGGGGGGGCTGCATTCAGCCTGTAGGTCCAGACAGAAACCCAGATTGACCTCTTCAGTAGGAGTTGCAGAGTTCACCCATTTTGGTAAGCTCCATTCTTCCTGGAGCTGACGAGTCAGAGGTCTAGCTTATATTTTGACCAGGTTATGTATATGTACAATTGATGGGTAGTCCAGGGCCCTGTCCTGGATATGAGATATTTTACTTACTCCTAAAGGCTTGTAGACGTGTATATGTACATCAGTGTTGGGTATGGCCTTGTCGGCCTTGTTATTAGCTATCTACTATGATAATAGCCTTGTCGGCCTTGAGTTGCTTACCTACTATTGAGCTTTAAGTGTTTCAAATTGTTATTCTTAGAGACCTTGTCGGTCTCAGACCCCAGCAGGTTCAATAGAGATACACTCTATTTTGGCACCCTCGGCCTTTTGGGGCTCCGGGTGTCGGTCATGCCTCCCATGGTTTGGGGCGTGACAAACTTGGTATCAGAGCACGTCGAATCCCAGGGAGTCTACAAGCCGTGTCTAGTAGAGTCTTGCTTATGGGTGTATTGTGCACCATACCTATAATCATGAGTCTACGGGACATTTAGGAATTGTTATCCTTCTTTCATTTGCTAGATCGTGCAATAGAGCGAGGTCATGAGATGTTTGAAGTCTAATTCATGTTTTTTTATTCCTTGTTTACAGAAATGCCTGTGACCAGACAAATGAGTAGCCGACGGGTTGGCACGGATACGGGTGAAGCTACTAGTCATTCCCCGCCTATCCGATTGGATAGATTTGAGGCTCAAAATGAATCACCGACACCATAGATCCCAGTTCATCAAGTACCTGATGAGACTAGAGAGGATCCAGTACCCCTGACCCCACCTACTCCAGTGGCATCTGAGATAGCTAGAGATGAACCAGCACCTGTAGCTCCTCCACCTGAAGCAGAGGACCAGGACATCAGGAGTGCTGTTCGATTATTGACCCAGATGGTAGCCACACAACAATAACAAATTGGGGCATCAGCGAGTGTTAGGTCAGGTGGCTCAGAAAGTTCTAGGGCTCGAGAGTTTATCAGCCTAAGTCCGCCTATATTTACAGGCTCTGACCCACGTAAGGATCCTCAGGAGTTTATTGATCAGACTTATTGAGTACTTCGAGTCATGCATGCAATAGTAGTGGAGGCAGTGGAGTTTGCATCTTTCAGGTTACGAGATGTGGCCATTTTATGGTTCGAGGCTTGGGATCGGTTTAGGGGATCAAATGCACCCACAGCTGAATGGGAGGAATTTTCAGAGGCCTTCTTAGCTCACTATCTTCCACAGGAGGTTCGAGGGGCCAGACTTGATCAATTTCTAGCCCTTAGGCAGGGCAATATGAATATTCAACAGTATAACCTCAGGTTTAATTCATTAGCCAGGTACGCCCCCGATATTGTGAGTATGATGCGAGCTAGAGTTCATCGATATGTGCGTGGCCTTAAGGATGAATTGATTAAGGGATTAACAATAGCAGCCACACAAAAGGATATGAATATTTCTAAG
This sequence comes from Jaltomata sinuosa, assembly GCA_003996215.1. Taxonomy (NCBI): domain Eukaryota; kingdom Viridiplantae; phylum Streptophyta; class Magnoliopsida; order Solanales; family Solanaceae; genus Jaltomata; species Jaltomata sinuosa. The sequence continues at coordinate 282,260 of QJPP01001344.1, read as the reverse complement.
ATACAGGCTATTGCTCATACTGCAGAGGATCTTGAAGTACAAATTGGAGATAACCAAAGTCGAGAAAGGGATCAGAATAAGAGGGCTAGATATATTGGGTCCTATGTAGAGCCACGAGGTAATGTTAGGCCACTTTTTAATAGGCGATCACCCCACCCTACTAGTGGTGCCCCATCTCAGTTGCAATGGCAGAGGTATGATCGTTTTTCTCAGACTGGACCAGGCCACAGTTCTGGTGCATCCAGTTCCTATCGCTAGGGGAATTCAGGTCAGATGAGGCCACCTTTGCCACCTTGTGTTCAGTGCGGTAGGAAGCATCCTGGGATATGTCGCTTGGGTTCAGATACTTGTTATTCATGTGGGCATCCTAGTCACTTTATGCAAGACTGTCCGAGTAGAGGTAGGGGTGAGATATCCCAGCCTATAGGGTCGATGGCAGCTTCTTCATCTACTATTCGTCCCCCTAGGACAGGCCAACAGGCAACACCAGGTCGTGGTAGAGGTAGAGGAGGAGGAGGAGCATCCAGTTCAGGCGGTGGTCAGAATCGCACTTATTCTCTAGTCGGTCGCCAGGACTTGGAATCGTCACCTGATATTGTTACAGGTACATTAACTATTTTTACTCATGTTGTTTATGCACTTATAGATCCTGTCTCTACTCTTTCATATGTTACCCCGCTTGTTGCTGGTAAGTTGGGGGCAGGCCCTAAGTTGTTGCCTAGACCCTTTGTTGTATCTACGCCCGTTGGTGAATCTATTATAGCTAGACGAGTTTATCGAGATTGTGCAGTGTGGATTTATGACCGCCTCACTTCAGCTGATCTAATCGAATTAGATATGACTGACTTCGATGTAATTATGGGCATGGACTGGTTAGCTGCATGTTATGCTAATATCGATTGTAGAAGTTTATCGAGATTGTGCAGTGTGGATTTATGACCGCCTCACTTCAGCTGATCTAATCGAATTCCATTTTCCGGAAGAGATAATCCTAGAGTGGAAAGGTAATGCTGCCACGCCAAGGGGTAGGTTTATTTCCTACCTTAAGGCCCAAAAAATGATTTCTAAAGGCTATATTTATCATTTAGTCCAAGTAAGAAGCACAGAGGATGGACCAGCGACTCTTCAATCGGTTCCCGTGGTGAGTCAGTTTCTAGATGTATTCCCGGATGAGCTTCCAGGAATCCCTCCAGAAAGGGAAATTGAGTTTGCCATTGACCTACTCCCAGATACTCAGCCAATATCAATTCCCCCTTACAGGATGGCTCCTGCAGAATTAAGAGAGTTAAAGGAACAGTTAAAGGATCTACTCGAAAAAGGTTTCATTAGGCCTAGTACATCGCCATGGGGCGCACCTGTTTTGTTTGTTCGTAAGAAGGATGGGTCCTTGAGAATGTGTATCGATTACCGACAACTGAACAAAGTTACAATCAAGAATAAGTATCCGCTTCCAAGGATTGATGACCTTTTTGATCAGTTGCAAGGCGCCAAATGTTTTTCAAAGATTGACTTGCGGTCGGGGTATCATCAGTTACGTGTTAAAGGGGTAGATGTTCCAAAAACAGCCTTTAGGACAAGGTATGGCCACTTTGAATTTCTAGTAATGTCTTTTGGGCTTACTAATGCCCCAGCAGCTTTTATGGACCTAATGAATCGAGTCTTCAAGCCATTCCTAGATGTATTCGTGATTGTATTTATTGACGATATCCTGATTTACTCGCGGTCCAAAGCCGAACATGCTGATCATTTACGTGCAGTATTGCAAACACTTCAGAATCATAAATTATATGCGAAGTTCTCCAAATGTGAGTTTTGGTTGACTTCAGTGGCTTTTCTTGGCCATATAATTACAGATGAAGGTATTAGAGTTGACGGCCAAAAGATTGAAGCAGTAAAGAATTGGCCGAGGCCCTTGAATGCTACAGAGATCCGTAGTTTTTTGGGCTTAGCAGGTTATTACCGGAGGTTTGTGGAAGGATTTTCTTCTATATCTGCACCATTGACAAAGTTGACTCATAAAGCTGCCAAGTTCCAGTGGTCTGATGCATGTGAGCAGAGTTTTCAGGAGTTGAAGGACAGGCTTACTTCAGCACCTATCTTAACTCTGCCAGAGGGCACGGAAGGTTATGTTGTTTATTGTGATGCTTCAAGGATTGGGTTGGGCTGCGTTTTAATGCAACATGGTAAAGTTATTGCCTATGCCTCGAGAAAACTAAGAAAGCACGAACAAAATTACCCTACTCACGATCTTGAATTGGCAGCAGTTATATTTGCCTTGAAAATTTGGCGCCATTACTTATTTGGAGTCCATGTAGACGTGTTTACGGACCACAAAAGTCTACAGTATTTATTCAAACAGAAGGATTTAAACCTAAGGCAAAGAAGGTAGCTAGAGTTACTAAAGGATTATGACGTAGATATTTTGTACCATCCAGGGAAGGCCAATGTAGTGGCCGATGCACTTAGCCGCAAATCCATGGGAAGCTTGAGCCACGTGGAAAATAGAAAGATTGAGATGACAAGAGAACTACATCAGTTAGCTAATTTGCAGGTTCGACTACTAGACCAAGGTAATGGGGGAGTTGTTATTCAAAGCACAGCGGAATCCTCACTTGTGACAGAGGTAAAGGAAAGACAATATGATGATCCAGAATTAGTAAGATTGAGGGAGGAAATTCCACAACAGAAGCAACCACTAATAGAGCTTAAGGAAGATGGGGTTCTGAGATATCAAGGTCGTCTATGTGTACCTAACGTCGGGGAGCTTCGGGAGAAAATTTTGGCAGAAGTTCACTATTCCCGCTATTCAATCCATCCAGGAGCGACGAAGATGTATCATGATCTTCGACAGATTTATTGGTGGAATAATATGAAGAGAAATATTGCAGAGTTTGTAGCCCAATGCCCGAATTGTCAACAGGTAAAAATTGAACACCAGAGACCCGGAGGTCTAACTCAAAGTATAGTGATACCTACCTGGAAATGGGAGGTGATCAACATGGACTTTATTATAGGCTTACCCCGTACTTATCGAAAGTATGATTCCATATGGGTTATTGTAGATAGACTTACAAAATCAGCTCACTTTTTGCCAGTCAGGACAACTTATACTGCTGAAGATTATGCCAAGTTGTATATTAGTGAAATAGTTCGACTTCATGGTGTCCCAGTTTCCATTATTTCAGATAGGGGTGCTCAGTTTACATCAAATTTCTGGAGGTCTTTCCAGAGAGGCTTAGGTACTCAAATAAGTCTCAGTACAGCTTTTCATCCACATACAAATGGACAAGCTGAACGCACTATTCAAACACTCGAAGATATGCTAAGATCTTGTGTACTAGATTTTAAAGGGAGTTGGGATGACCGTTTGCCACTAATTGAGTTTGCCTATAATAATAGCTTCCATGCAAGCATTCAAATGGCTCCTTATGAGGCTTTATACGGACGAAAGTGTAGATCACCGATTGGATGGTTTGAAATTAGAGAAGCAGGATTATTAGGGGCAGACCTAGTTAATCAGGCAATGGAAAAGGTAAAGCTAATCCGAGAAAGATTACTAACAGCCCAGAGTAGGCAGAAATCATATGCAGATGTGCGACGTCGGGATTTGGAATTTAATATTAGTGATTGGGTTTTCCTAAAGGTTTCGCCCATGAAAGGCGTTATGCGATTTGGTAAAAAGGGAAAGCTTAGTCCAAGATATATTGGACCATACAGGATCATTCAGAAGGTAGGAAAAGTGGCATATGAGCTAGATTTACCAACAGAATTGGAAACAGTCCATCCTGTATTTCATGTATCGATGCTACAAAGGTGCATAGGAGATCCTTCACGTATTATGCCTATCAAAGATGTTAAACTTTCTGAAGACTTATCCTATAAGGAAGTACCAATTTCTATCCTAGATCGTCAAGTTAGAAAGCTCAGAACCAAAGAAGTAGCCTCAGTAAAGGTGTTATGGAGAAATAATAATATCGAGGAAATGACGTGGGAAGCCGAGGAAGAAATGAGGAAAAAGCATCCCCAGTTATTTATGACTTGAAGATAGTACAGAGGTAAGTCATATTCTTATGTTCTTGATACTCTTCCTACTATGCAAATATGATCAGGTTTGAACATGTGAAACTGATTACATTTAATTGTATATAGTGGTATCGCCCTGTGAGGCATCATGCTGGACTTTTGCTGAGTTTCAGGTTTTTGGATAGTCCCAATTATAAAGGAAACTCTGCCGAAATTTCAAAAAAATACTAAGGGACTAGAGCTCTATATGCATTACCCTCATTCGAGGATGAATGATTCTAGGGGGGAAGGATGTAACACCCCGTACCTTTCAAAACCTATGTGAGTAAGTAAGTATCGACGAAGGTATTTGAGCTCGAGATTGTGAAGGGGTACTTTGGCCTAGAATTTGAAATGGTCAAATGTATATAAGTGTTAAGTTAAATTATAAGGATGAGGGTTTTGAAAATGAGATAAAACAAGTGAGGTACTTGCTCGACTTATCTAAGCTCTTAGGTGACAAGTAGGTGCATCACCTACCTACGCTAACGAACTAAGTTCCGAGGGCCGATTACGGGCAGCAACACCATGGATTATTAGACCTAATGGTAGCCCAAATGAAGCTTAAAGTTGGCCCATCAAAGCACAACCAAATCTGGCCCAAACAACTACAAAAGGTAGCCATCAATATTGACCACATTTTGACCCAAGAGAAGCCCAAAATCAACCACAAAACTTAACCCTTTTGAGGCCCAAGAAAAGGGTAATTTTGGCCCAAGTTTCTTGACCCATTTTGGCCCAAATATACTAAAAAAAGTCGGCCAAAAAGGTCCCTTTATACAGGCGTTTTGCTGATCAATGTTGATCACAAAAAGCTGGAAAAATTCTCTCTTATCTCCTTTAATTTTTGGCAGCCCTTCTTTCCCTTTAGGGTTCTAAGAAGATCAAGATTAATTCAAGCTTAAGGTGAGTTAAACCACTTGTTATCTTGGTATTAATCTACTACATATATCTAGGATATCCTATGGTAATAAAGACATGAACTATGGCAGCCCCTTTCTTAAGATTTAACACATAGATATTGTGTAACAATTAAGAGATTTCTTCTTTTCTTGTTGGTGTATGTGTAGGGGGTACTTAAGCTTTTCAAGGCATCAATAAAAAGAGGATAAAAACACCCCTTAAAGTGTGGTAAGTACTCTGCCCATAATCATATTTTTGGATTGAAGTTCGGATGGACAATTGTTGTTGAATTGTTGTTAAGAACTCACGGGACGACGATCGGAAGCCGTGGGTTCAATGTGTTGCTATTGTATTTCGGCATGGTGAGTTGTGTAGGGTCTGTTTGATGTGTTTTGTATTATTGGAGGCAGTAGGTTGGTGTGTGTGTGATGTGTATTGGATAGGGGAGAAAGGTGTGACGATACACCTTTAATTAATGCAAAATACGTAAATCTGCCCGGGAAATGTTTAGCTACTGTTTTGGGAAAGTTGCATCAGCTTTAAGAGCTAATATTAGCTTCATTATACCCTTGTGTTGTATATTAACTTAATAAAGGAAAGTCCAAGTTGTGGTAAGCGCAATCTTCGGAAGGAACGAGGTATGTTAAGGCTTCTTTATTCCTTATCGGCATGAATCTAGAAATAGAATTCTAAATCTCCGAAAGAAGGAATTTGAGTATTCTGTTGTAAGAGAGCTGATTTGGTAACTCAAAAAGTCTTAAGGAACTAAGTTATACATTATGGTGATTCAAGTCGCCTTCTTATAAAAATCTGATTCTTTTTGCACGAAACGTAAGTTATCCTTTTGTCAAGTTTCTTCTTTGTAGTGTGATCCCTAATCAAGCTTTAGAAAGTATACAAGGAAAGTTAGAAAGTCAAATCCCCATTTATATGTGTTTGGTATGTTGAGTCCAACACCTAGTAAGCCATGGCTAAAGAAGTTATCTAAACGAACCTTCATAAATAACAAGAATAGCTTTGAAGGTCAATCTAGTAATACACTTATTATGTGTGGTTTGCGTGTTAGTGTGCACCGAGGTGCTGCCATATTGAGGCTATTATATACATAGTGTGCACCGAGGTGCTACTGCCATATTGAGGACATTATATACAGAGTGTGCACCGAGGTGCTACTGCCATATTGAGGCCATTATATACATAGTGTGCGCCGAGGCGCTACTGCCATATTGAGGCTATTATATATAGGGTGCACCGAGGTGCTATTGTGGTTCAGCGTGGGTTATAAAGAGTGAGTTGCAGTGTGGGTTAATGCATGTGTTGTATTCTAAAAAGAATAAAGGAGAAAGAGCTTAACGAGTCTTACCAATTACAGTTTACAAGTTTCATATTATATCTTGTTCAGATTTACTACTTGTGACTTGCTTTTATGTTTCTACCTTACATGCCAGTACATTATTGTCATACTGACGTCCCCATTGCCTGGGGGCGCTGCATTCATGCCTGCAGGTCCATACAGAAACCCAGATTGACCTCTTCATTAGGAGTTGCAGAGTTCAGCCATTTTGGTAAGCTCCATTCTTCCTGGAGCTGACGAGTCAGAGGTCTAGCTTATATTTTGACCAGGTTATGTATATGTACAGCTGATGGGTAGTCCATAGCCCTGTCCTAGATATGAGATATTTTACTTACTCCTAGAGGCTTGTAGACGTGTATATGTACATCAGTGTTGGGTATGGCCTTGTCGGCCTTGTTATTAGCTATCTACTATGATAATAGCCTTGTCGGCCTTGAGTTGCTTACCTACTATTGAGCTTTCAGTGTTTCAAATTGTTATTCTTAGAGACCTTGTCGGTCTCAGACCCCCAGCATGTTCAATAGAGATACACTCTATTTTGGTACCCTCAGCCTTTTGGGGCTCCGGGTATCGATCATGCCTCCCATGGTTTAAGGCGTGACACTATATCCCTCAGTTATCATTTCCCCGTACGATTTCGTTGCGTTGGCAGGTTCTAGAAGAACCTAGAAACCCTCCAGGTGTCCTCCAATCCCGAAAATCTCGGTGGATCATCCTCAATTTTGCCCATTTATTTACGAATTCATACATACGTGGCTCCATCTCACTTGGATGGGACGAATTTCTTTTGAATTTTGAATTTTCCTCAAGTGTTTTTCCTAATCTACCCATCTGATTTCCCCTCTTTTTGCCCAAGAAATCTTCTATAAATTGGCCCTCTCTTTTCATTGTTACGGCCGGGCTTTTGGGGAATTCTTTGAGTCTTTTGGAGAGTCATTCTCTGGCTCATTAGAACCAAGAGTTGCAGAGGCAAAAAAACACTAAAAAATCTTTTCGATTCCTGTTAAAACCAGTCCAAGTTTCGGCGTGGTGTAAAGTCTCTGACAACTCATCGTTCTAAGTTTGCTACTCTACAAGAGGTAATTTCTCTTCACTATGCGTTTAATTTTTGCCTTATGTGTTTAGATTTCTTTTGTTGTTGTCTACCGTTATGTGCTTTAGCTAGCTTTAAAGATCTCTTTCTACGTATTTAATGTTTGACACTTAGTAGCTCTCCACCAATTTGGTGAATGTTTGCATCTTAGTTCTAATGACTAAATTTTTGAACTTGGTGAAAATCATCAGCTTTAAGATACTGATTGTTGTTAATGGTTTAGGCTCAAAGCTTTGTCCATTTCCTCTTAAAAAGTCATTCATGTTTAAGAATGGTTAAGTAACAATCAAAAATAGAAACAACTTGACATCTTTCTTTGTTCTCGTCTTTGTTTAAAATAGTTCATAAGCCTGATTCCCCCATGATGTGAAATGTTTTATTAGCTAAGTATGTGTTTACCATAGATGCCTTGCATTGTGTATTTCCTGGAAACAAAATAAAAAGCTTTAAAGGGTCACTTGAGAGTTGTTTTGAAGCGTCTGATCGTTGCTTGAAATATCCCTCCCTCCATCTGTTTTGCACTTAAGGTAGAGCTTAAGTCATGAGATATTTTGCTTATTGTTTATTTCAACTACCAGTTATGTAACAATTCTTGTTGTTGTTGATTAATTGAGTTAGGTTCAAGTGTTTTCTAGGCTTAAATGTTTAGTTTATAATGTTCTATGTATAAAAATTCTTTGCCAGTTCAATGCATAAGATAAAGTTAAAAATGAATCGGAAATAATTTCTTTTGTTTTCCTTGAACTATATATCTCCTTTCTTTACTTAAAAAACTGATATGGATTCTGTTCTAAACCTCTCTGTCCAAAAATATTTAGTATGAAATCCTTTGTTGTGCTTACTATTTGGTGAAGTTAAAGGCATTTAGAGAAAGTTTGAATCCAAGTAATATTGAGGGTTCACTCTAATCTTTTTTTTTTACTGATTGTTTTCTAGAATTTGAATCTTGTAAGACATTTTGTCACATTCCTTGGTTTAATATCAGTGTGTTATTTCCCTGAATAAAGACTTGAAAATATAGATGATTATCTTTTTCATTGCTTTGGCTTATCTTCTCTGTTACTTTGCCTAAAGTAATAACTTTTGGCTTAAATTTTACTTAGTCTTCAACTCATGCTAATCTTTTATTTTATTTTTTTTGATGCATGAACACCATCAATCCAAGTTCAAATGGACTCCCCATTCCCTTGCATATTGTCCTCTTTGAGTCAACCTTCGTCAAGCCATTGAAAGGGAAGCGAACATAAGGCCAATGGCCTGAAAATCCAGCAGCGATATAGCAAGGAAATAGGCTCAAAAGCTCAATTAAATCTCATAATAACAGGACCAGCAAAGACGATTTGAGGCTGAGTCCTCAGTAGCCTCGATATTGGGAGATGCCCAAGAACTTTTTTTTTACTTCTCTTATTACTGGTTTCTTCATTGATTGCTTATATGCTTAACTTTTCATCCCAACTTAGATGAATCCTTGGTGGTTTTAAATTATTTTATCAAGTTTGGTTTTATAAAATATTAATTTATTTAATTATCCATGCATTTATCATTAAATCTATCTAAGTAGGCAACTTAAGCTTATAGAATGATTTAGGGAATTCTTTCTATCCCTTCATAGTTATTAAGAAGCTTAGAATCCATGTTAAGAATTTAAATTGACCATTTAATTCAAAGGCTTAAATCAGATAACAATCGTTAAAATTAGAATTATTTTGAAACTTTGACGTTTAATTTATTTCATCTTTGGAATAAATATGAATGTTAAAGTAACAAATAAATTCTATTTATTTTTAAATAAAGTTTTAAATAACTTTATGTTTTTCTCAAATAAGTTAAAGAATTTTTTTCAAAATTAGCCAAAAATATTTTAAATCCGTCGGGAGTCACACTTTGTGGATTTTCGAAAGTGCCTAACACCTACTTTCGAATATAACTGAACCCTTACCCGAACTCTGGTTTTTAATAAAAGTTTTTCTTTCAAAATTATCCGAACTCTGGTTTTTAATAAAAGTTTTTCTTTCAAAATTATCTTTTTAAATGGTTTTCTTAATTTTTCTAAAAATTAAGTAGCGATTCTCTTTAAACTCTCTTTTTTTTAATGATTATTTTCAAAATAAAATAAACCAATAAATAATTTTTTTTGCCACGAAAGTTACAAAGTAGTTTTTGAACTATTCGAAAACGAACGTAACAATAACTTCCACTACCAGAATATGAGTGATGAATATGTGAAGTTAACGTTATTCCCTTTCTCATTGATTGTAGAGGCGAAGCAGTGGTTGCAGAGTGAACCTGCCGATTCTATCACATCATGGGATATATTGTCTGAAAGGTTCCTCAACAGGTTCTTCTCATCTCGAAGAACAAAAAGAGCTCAGAGGTAGAATTTCTGGATTTGTTCAAAAAGACGATGAATCCCTTCCCCAAGCTTGGGAGAGATACAAGGGATATTTGAGAGATTGTCCGCACCATCAGCAGCCCAAGGAGATCATTGAGCATAATTTTGTTAAAGGGCTAAGGCCAGACTGAAAATCACTTCTTGATGCTACAGCTCAAGGGCAAATCTTGTCCAACAGCTATGATGAAATAGAGGCGTTGCTTAACCTTATGTCTGCAGGGCACAGAGATTATACAGAACCAAGCAGAATATTTACCGCAACTCAGAAGACATCGGGTAAGCTTGAATTGGATGATGTAGGTGCCATACGGTCCGACATTAGTCAGCTGGTCAACACGGTAAACAAATAGGTAACCAACCCAAATGTGAGCCAGGTTCATCAAGTACAACAGGTTCAAGCAGCTGCGTTGTATTGTGAAAAGTTTGGTGAGAATCATGCTTATTCGGGATGCCCATTGAATCCTGAGTCTATTTTCTATGTGGGGCAGCAGAATTATAGAAACCACCCAAACTTCCTTGGGTTGAAATTCAGCAGGGTCAGAGACAACAATATGTACAGCAGGGTCAACAAGTGAGTAGTTCTTTGGAGGAAACTCTAAAGCAGTTTATGACCCAACAAACAAGTTCAGCAGGCACAGGCACAAGTTAATGTTGAAACCAAGAAGTCTATCAATGAATTGCAGATTCAAATGGGGCAACTTGCCACCACACTTCATAATAGGCCTTAAGGTACCTTACCTAGCGATACAGAGATGCCCAAGCAGGTTATGGCCGTCACTTTGAGAAATGGGCGAGAGTTGCAAGAAGAAGAGCCTCCAAAGAGAAAAGTTCACTGGGGAGAGGGGCTTGAAAACTACAAGAACCCACCTCCATTTCCATGAGCATTGATTCCTGCACCTACTCCTAAGCCAGAGTTAGAGAGTGCACCAGAAAAGTTAGTTGAAAAAGATATTATTCAGCAGCCTGAGATGGTAAGAGGGAGACCTCCACCACCATTCCCCCAAAGGTTCCAGAAAAGCAGGGAAGATTCTAACTACAAGAAATTCCATAACATCTTCAAGCAGCTTCACATCAACATTCCTTTGATTGATGCTTTGACGGATATACCAAAGTATGCTAAGTACTTACGAGATGTGGTGGCTGGAAAGAGAAGGATGAGTGAGTTTGAGACGGTTGTACTCACTGAAGAGTGCAGTTCGAGGGTATTTAGAAAACTTTCTCAAAAGCTCAAAGACCCTTGGAGCTTCACTCTCCCCATACAAATTGGTGAAGATGAGGTTGGGCATGCATCGTGTGATCTTGGGGCGAGTATTAACTTAATGCCTCTATCTGTTTTCAAGACACTAAGCTTGGGAGAGCCACGTCCCACTACTATTTGTCTCCAGCTAGCAGACCGGTCTCGTGTATATCCAGAGGGCATAATTGAGGATATGCTCATCAAGGTGGGTAACTTTGTCATTCCTGCTGACTTTATTATTTTTTATTATGAAGCAGATGAGCAGGTACCGGTTATCTTGGGACGCCCATTCCTTACAACTGGTGGAGCTTTGATAGATGTATGAAAAAGAGAATTAAAGATGAGAGTTCATGATGAGGAGGCAACGTTTAAGGTATATAAGTCACTCTCTACCCCTTCACACTATAGAGATTTGTGCATGATCACAGAGGTGGTCAAAAATAAGTGTGGGGTAGAAGAGAGTGGGTTTGGAAAAGTTGAAAATTTGAATATTGCTACTGAATTGTCTGAGGTGCAGCAAAAAGAATTGCTCAAGTTTTTGAGGGAGTGTTGACACCCAATTTTGGCCCTCCTTTTTCCCATAATTAATTTTTATATGCTTCTTAATCCCGAGGACTTTTCCAAAATAATTTTCTTATTTTTATATTAATTTTTTATAAATTTTGGCACCAATAATCATTTTTTAAAATGATTTCCTTTACTTTTTATAATAATAATTACTAAAAATATTGTATCTTATAAAATCACCACAAAAATATTTTATAATTCATTCTTTTTAACAAGATATTGGTATAGTAACTTTTATTTCAAACTCTAAATGAAATTTTGCAATATCGCTATAGTATTGCCTAAATACAGTTCTATCAATTGAAGATTGCGATTACGCGTATCAAAAAATTATTTTTTAAGTCAACTATATACGTATTTGAAAATTAATTGGGATGAAAGAAAGCATCGTTAAATTAATTAAGTGGAAAAACGACTAGGGAAAATTAATTTTTTTCTACAAACTAATTCATTTACCAATTTTGGGCCAAATTCTTATTTTTCTTTCAGCCAAAACCGGCCCAAAACCTCCTAACCCACTACCCAATTCCTCTTGACCCGGCCCAATTTCCCCACCAGCCCAAATTCCCCACTAAACCCACCCCTAATCTTTTCTCTCCACTCTCAACCCAAAACAAACAGACCCCTCACTTCAGCCAAACCGACAACCCCACCCCCAAACCCTGCTGATCGTCGCCTCACCACCAAAGACCCGCCGGATTTCGCTTCGTACCGGCGGGCAAACGGCGACAACCCCTCTCCCATCACCTCACATTGTCCCTTCCCCTTTTCGGAGACTTTTTGCAGCCTCGAAAAGGTCACCACCGCTAGACCACCGGATAATGGCAAAATCCGGTGGTCTTCACCCTTCTCTCCTCTACTCTTTCTACCGGCATAGCCATCCCCTCACCTTTCGACATCATAAAAATCGAGCTGTAAAGCTTCCCCCGTCGCCGGCTGCAGACCTCGGAAAAGAGGAGACCCAGCCGTTGCCCGACGGTCCGAGCTCCACACCTCCGACCCGTCACTGTCTATTTCAAATCAACCTGAAAAAAGGGGTAAGCATCTTCTTTTTCTCTGATTTTCATCATTTCCCCTTTGAACTTGGCTTTCCAAGAATTCAAATTTTGAATTCTTGGAAAGAGGCGTTTGAGCCTTTAGCTTTGGCTATAAAAGGAACCCTTGGGTTTCAACCAAGAAAAAAGAAAAAGATTACGGAAAAGAACACGAAAAGAAATTACGGAAAAATATCGAATTGAAAAGAGATCCGAAAACGATCACAAAACAGCCCACACCAAATTGTTCTCTGATTGTTCACTGTCAATTGGCTCATACGCACCGCTGATCTTGCCCTTTTTTGTTTCGCTTGCTCTATTCGGATAACCGGAGTCGGAGTCGGAGTAGCTAGCTTGGAACTCGACACTCGACGGCCTCAATCGCTGCCCAACACAAAGTAAGAAATCATTCCTTTAGTTTAGTTTCTGTTCTTCTTCTATTTCGTATGATACGTTCCCCGCAAGTAAGAGTATAAGAATATCTCGTTTGGTTTGTTGTTTGGCCGTGTGTGGCTGTTTACGCGATGTATATGAAAGACGGAGTTTCATTTTTTTTTCCGCTGTTTTAGGCGAGCGAATTTAGTAGTGAAGTTAGTCGATTAAATCATTAACTTAGCCTCGATCTTTGTATTACGTTCGTTATCATCTTCTTTGGTTTGTTGGCTGATTTTCGTTTGAGTTTGTAGAGCATGTAGTTATCTCGCCTTGCCTTGTTCATAACTACGTAAGGACTGCCTTTAGCATATAAAATTATATGAGTTTGGTTTGTTGTTTTCGGATTACTAATGGTTTTGTTTCACTCTTGTGAAAGTTTTAAAGAACCTTTACTATTAGCCGTTTAAATAACTACGGAAGTAGGTATCAACGGTTTTACTTCATTTTGCCTATTCTTGTTTGAAGCTTTCAAAAAATAGTTCCAAGGACTTGCTTTTTCTCGTAATATGATAGGAATCGAATTTGGGGATGAATCATTTTGTTCTAACATTGTACATGGCTACCTTTGTTGCATAACTAGAGGTTAGGATCAATGTTTACTCTTCATAAAAGTTGAGTTTTCTTGTTGCTTTCCTTTACGGATTGAGTTGTAAGAGTATGTAGTCATCCCGTCTTGTTTTAATCACAACTAGGGGGCTGATTTTGTTTAAATCGGAAAGGGTATATGTATGATATGTTTGAGTTTCTTGAAGTTTAAATTCTTAAGGTAAAAATTTCAATAGGTTTGTCATTTTTTTTAGTCCCAAAAATGTTTGTTTAAGATAGGAATATACATATTATGATTATATTTCCGGCGTTTGTTAACTATTGTGGTCGCTAACTTTTCTTTAAACACCTTAATCCTAGTAAAAAGTGGTCAAATTAGTGTGCATTGTTAGAAAAAGAGGGCTGCCCGTATTTTCATTATTTTGGTTTTAACTCGGGATCAATTTCGGGAATACTAGCTTAAGGAATTTATCATGAGCTAATGTAGTAGTTTGGTTCCCTTTTGATCCTCCCGTCACTAGTGTTGCCTTACTTTTTGAGGTGATTTGTTCATAGCTACTTATTTAGTTAAAGTGAATGAAAAAATAATAAGGTTTTATATTGCTACTTGTTGTGTACTTTGTTTTTTCCAATAATCGACTAGTGTTGAAGATGTTCATTTTGCCTAAGTTCTTTTCGGATATCATCTCATGTTAGTTCGTTTGTGTTCTAGTCAAATAAATTTGACCGTTTGCTTAAAAATGAAGCAAAATATGGTTACATGTCGTCTTTCATATATGCTTGTGTATTTACCGAATAGCATGTTTGTTTTCCTTATCACTTTATTGTTAAGCTTGGCATATTTCTACATTTTGTAAACTTTGTTATGCAAGTTACTAATCCTTATCATTTTTTTTTGTGTTACATGAAACAACCGGAGAGCTGGAGTTCTCACTTGAAACTCACTTTTGACCCAGTATATTTGGGTCGAGCAACTATTAGGAGCTATCGCAGGCGCTCAGAGTCGTTTCTTTAGAAATTTAGTTCCTACAAAGGAACTTGGCGCATCTAGCCCTTTACTTTTTTTTTATTGCTTTCCGTTGTGCTTACTTGAAATGTTTTAACTAACCTTGTATATTTGGATATGTGTTTTTCTTTGTGATTTCGATTAACGTTTATTCTTCGGCTTACCATTTTGTTTGATTAGGGTATTTAGTTTAAAATTTTGAAAGTAAGTTTCCTCCACCCTTTTTAGTTAGGCAAATATTTCGAGTTTCCCCTTTTAAATACTTTAAAATTAGTGGTTAAACGCTTTCAAAATAATAATAGATAGTAAATAGTGCAGATTTTTATTTAATTAATTTAGGCTTTGTTTTCAAGAAAAACTTGTTTCAAATAACTCGCGGTAGGTTTTCAAAAATCAAAAATATTAATTAGCGATTCAATATATTTCAAACAAATATTTAGTCATTCTTAGGCCTTAGATTATAGAATGCTTTATCTAATTTAGGCAAGCCTCCTTTATATTTATTAATAACTTATGTATTCTCTTATTCTAACACCAATATTTTACAAATATTTTGTTATATTCTATATATATATTTTGAGATTTTCAGATTTTTGAAGCCTAAAAATGCAAGGTATATATGTCATATGCTATCTACTACAAGGTATATATATTTATATTTTACTTACCCTTCTTCCTACTTTAATTATACATATATTATTTTATCACAATTACATTTATGTGCATAATACTTTCTTTCATATTCAATGTATGTTTATTTCTCACTTTATGAATAAAAGTCTTCTTATATGAAACAAATAATTTTCATTCTCTACGCAAGTCTTCAAATTCTCTCTTACATGAAATATATTTATGAAATAAATATGATTTTCTTTATATTTTTCTCTACTACCGGTATACTTATTTCCTACATTTTTTACTTGTCCAAATCCTTTTAAATAATAAACTTTTTTCACATGATTTCTTGTATTTTAAACATACATACATCACCTTTATTTTCTTTTAATAAACATGTCATAAACTTTTCCCAAAACTCTAAAACCACATATATTTCTTACTTTACAAAAAGTATATTTGTATAAATAACATTCTCATTTCTTTTACATAGCCTTTTTTAAGTATATATTCTTATAAATCATAAAGTTCTACCTATTTTAACGATAAAAGTATTGCTATTAAACTTTCATATATTTTGACATGTACGTACATATGTTTCATCTTTTTACCATAAGCATATTTTATATCTTTGCCTATTGTAGTGGCATGTGTCATATACTTTGAGTTTTTTTCTTCAAATTAATAAAATACGTTTTTATCACCCCTTTTTTAGCAAATAATGAGCAAATAACTTTCCCAAATATTGTTTCTAAACTGAGTTTAAGGACTATCTTCGGATAGGCTCTGAAGGGTGCCTAATACCTTCCCTTCGAGTAACCAAAACTCTTACTCAGAATCTCAAACGTTTTCGCAGACTAAAAAACAGAGTTTTACATAAAAAATGGTTTCCTAAGTTTTCCTAAAATTTAGGTGGCGACTCTAAACCCTTTTCCAAAACAAAGGCAGAAGAGCCGGATGTTGCAAGCATATTTTGGCCAGTCCGAAATAGGGCGCGATAGGATGGCGACTCTGCTGGGGACTTAACTTATGTTTTTACCTTAGCATGCTTAGTTTATGAATATTATTTGGAATATTTGTTTATTTGCAGTACATTATTTGCTTTATTTATATCGTTCTTTGTTTGAAAGGACGCAAGCCAAATCCAAACTTGCGCTCTTTGTTTGATTGATAAACACTACTTGTTACTGCTTTCTCACTTGCATTTCTCTATCGAGTCTTTGGCCGTACACATTTCACACACTGTGGTACACGCGGAGGGTTTTATGCCCTCCCAAACCTTCTTTTGGATTCCTTAGTTTCAGGGTCGGTGCATTTAGGTTAGTGTGCCGTCTCGCAGTTATTCAGTCCACTCTCAAATCTAGGAAAATATTCTTATTCTAGAAATAGGTCATGTTGCATAGCCTTAGGCAGGACGATCCTTGGGATTGACACTGCATTTAGAAAACCGCCCTTGTGTCAACGGGTTTTTTCATAAAACTCAACGACATATACTTTTGTGTGTGATTGATGTAAATGATCCAAACTAAAACACATGATGGATTTGGGATAAACAAACTTATCATACCCTTTACCTTTCTTTCAGATGAATATCAACCAAAACTTGCCCAACATCCAAATGATTTTCTCAGCTCCCCATGACCTACAACGCTGGTGGAACAACATCAGGACTCTATATGGACACGAGATTTCCAAACACCTGGGATCTCTCACTGAGCTGTTGGACATCCAAGCCAATGAGATGCTAACAAAGTCGCTGATTGAATTTTGGAACCCAACCACCGCGACATTTCAGTTCTCTGACTTTGAAATCACGCCTACCTTGGAAGAGGTCAGTAGCCTAACAGATCTGGCGCTCGAAGGAAGAGAACCAGTATTTCCATCAACCATGTCTGGAAGAAAATTTCTACACGCTTTGGGTCTAAAAGCCTTCCCGGCCCTTAGGAATGTAGAAAATGGATGTGTAGGTTTGAACTATCTCTTTCAGAGATTTGGACGCCAAAAAAGCTATGATGGTTATCGACAGGAATTTGCTTGTAGCAGAGCAAAATGGGAGAGAATCCGACCTGTGGCTTTTGCACTCGCTTTCTTAGGGATCATGGTCTTTCCTAAGAAGATAGGCCGCATCAATATAAATTTGATGCCAGTAGTCCTTGCCCTGTTCAATGGCTCCAAAAAGTTAACTTTAATACCAATGATTTTGGCAGAATTATTCAGAGCTTTGTCCTCCTGCTCAAGAGAATATGATTGCTTTGGCGGATGCAATTTGCTACTACAAATTTGGGCCGTAGAGCATTTCTTCCGAAAAGAATAAGCCAACGATAACCTGGAAGGAGTCTGCGACAAGATGCAAAGCCATGAGTGTAGGTTGAAATTTTGGAATACACCGATAGGACGAGAAGGATGGCGGGTCTATCTAACGCATCTCACAGGAGATGCCATCCAATGGAAGCTCCCTTGGATCACTGGAAGAGCATTACTGAGGAGATATACCAGCTATTTTATTGAGTTGATCGGGTTAGAAGGGATCCAACCATACGCTCCACTTAGAGTTCTGCGCCAATTTGGCATCAATCAGGAGGTTCCTTTGTGGTCCCACATAGAACCTGCTGAGGTCGCTTACGGAAGAGAAATACCTTCGGCCAGGATTAGAAGACTGCAGGAATCATGGATGAATATAATATCCGCAGATATCGGACAAACAAATTGGTGCACCTTGGAATATTATGCGTGGAAGGTAGAGGGAGGTCCCATAATGCGACCAAGCTGGGAAAGGATCCCTGGTTTTATCGACTATGACATGGTGACTCAAGTATCCAGGGAAATAATACCTCACATGTATCTCACCGCCTCCATGCGTGAACAGATTATTCCGGGCTCAGTTAAAGATGAGATAACTTCGGACAGTCAGGATGATATAAGAGAAAATCTTGGGGAAGAACTTGAAGATCAATCTGAGTATAGATCTTTAGTGTTCCTGGAAGAAGATGATCCAGATTATCAGGAATGGCAGTTGAGAGAATGGGATCTCGGAGAATACCACCCAGGGCCTTATTTGGACATATATGATGATAGTGATGACGGTCCTACATGGCCCTAGGTTATCCTTTCCCATTGTACCCTTTCATATTCCCTAAAGGTGCCTCATGGCCCATCCCTTTGTACGCCCTAGTGGCCATCCCATGTCTTTCATTTTCAGGCTCCCATCAGCCTATTTATTGTAAGCTTTCAAAGCCACATTTCGCTTAATGAAAAGTCATGTTTATCTCAAATCCTAAATGTGTTCAAAATGGATCATTTATTATCAAATTGTATGCAGCGTAGGCCTACCTCTGGCAAAACGAGGCTCCATATTAGGACGCATTTTTGTGTGAATATCGCCAACTTGGCGTCTATATTTGTTATATATTCCAACATTTCCCAAACTAACATAGTTTCCTTTTTCTTTCCTTTCTTTTCTTTATGTTTATTATCAACCCCCCAAAGAAAGTTGATTTGTGTCGATTTGTAAACTGGCGGAATCGCAATACAACCTCCGATCTAAAGGAAAAATGAGCGAAGAATCTAACAACGCCTCGATGGTACCAGTAGATGGCGCCGAAAGTTCTCAAAAACTGATGGACACTCAAAACGACGAACAAATGGCCAACATGGCACAAGAAATTGAGATCTTGAAAGAAGAACTACGCCAAGTGCGGGATTTGACTAAACTTACAGCTGCTACCTTCCCCGCTCAATTCCAATTTCCAAATGCTGAGTTGCGGCCGGTCACTCCCGCCGACTTAACAAACGCGCCTAAGCAAACACCGCTTGTTCCCACTTATGCTCAAGATCTACTTACTCGCCCGCCCGCTGCTAGGGTTGCACCTAACCTTTCCTCGCCTACGCAGAACTTCACTGTTCCAATTCACCCAACAATGCAGCACATACCGGAGGCACATGTCACTTGTGAAATGCCTGTTCCACCGGTATATGCTACTGAAGCCCCTACTTTCGCAACATCCACGGCTGTCAAAGTACCATATGAGGTCGATCAGTACGTAGGATTGGAGAGGGAGGTCCGGTCAAATGAAGATAGGTCGATAGCAGCTCAACTTGAAAGTTTGAAAGGGCTTTTAAAAGCATGCAAGTCACCAGGGGAACCGAAAGTCTGGACTATGATGACCTATGCATCCACCCAGACATCGATATGCCGGTCGGGTACAAACCACCAAAATTTGATGTATTTGATGGAAAGGGCGATCCCCACGCACACCTAAGAGCCTATTGCGACAAGCTGGTCGGCGTAGGAAGGAACGAGAAATTGAGGATGAAACTGTTCATTCGAAGTCTGTCGGGAGAAGCTATGACTTGGTACACTCGCCAAGACCCTCACAAATGGCGTGATTGGCAAGAAATGGCCGAAGATTTCATGAGTCGTTTCAGGTTTAATACCGAAATCACTCCAGACAGATTCTCACTTGCCAACATACAAAAGAAGCCATCTGAATCATTTCAAGAGTATTCATGGAGATGGAGGACTGAGGTTGCTCGGAGCCAGCCCCCACTTGACGAAAATGAACTCTCTAAGTACTTTATCCGAGCTCAAGAAGGCGTCTACTTCGACAAAATGATGTCAATGATGGGCCAAAAGTTCGCCGACTTGGTCAAGATGGGAGACTTTATTGAGGAAGGTATTAAGTCCGGGAAAATTCAGTCTATGGTCGCACTACAAGCCGCAGGCAAGGCCATACAGTCAGGTTCCATTGGTGGTATGAAGAAGAAGAAGAAAGACGTCTCAATCGTCACACCTTACTACCAGCACGGAGGACCATCCCAGCGATACCCTAACAACTCCCAAATTATCGCACATGTTGCAGTGTATAGTACCCAGCCATACTATAATTCACCTCGAGCTCCAGCACACCAAAATCCACCGAAGCCGTATGCCCCTGTCCAAGCTCCAGTTCACCAAAATAGGCCAGCATATGCACCAAGACCACGTCCTAATTTTGAAGCCAGAAATACCCGCACCTACACTCCTATTGCCGAGCCTTTGGCTTAATTGTTTGAAAGGTTGAGGGTAGCAGGTTTGTTGCAGCCGATTGAGGGAAGAATCCCTGATCCGATACCACAAAGCAATGGAAATAAGCGATGTGCATACCACTCGAGAATCCAAGGACATGACACGGAGGAGTGTTTTAGCTTGAAGAACCAGATCGAGTCTCTTATCAGAAAGGGAGTAATTAAATGCACCAATACTCCTCCAAATGTGAACAACAATCCTCTACCAAATCATGATAATCGAGGAGTCAACATGATTACCCTGGAGGAAGAGTATGACCTGGAAGGAGCTATCGTGCCTATCTGGAACACAGAAGAAATTGCCGCCATATCTCCAGCGCAACCCTTTATCACAGTTCAGTTAAGAGAACCTTTGACTATTCAAACCTACCTACCGAGAGTTGTGGTAACCACTATAGCCACTGGAAAACCTGACTATGACACTAAAGCAGTCCCATGGGACTATCGGACGGGAGCCAAAGGCAAAATGATAGACGTTGCTGTGGCTCACGGAATGACTAGGTCGGGAAGGTGTTATACCCCGGAAGATCTAAATCGAGGGGTTCCCGGGAAAGAACAAAATCCAAAGAAGAATGTTACTGATGCAGAAGCCACAGAATTTTGGAAGAAAATGCAGTCTAAAGATTACTCAATCGAGGAACAACTAATGAAGACACCAGCCCACATTTCCATTATGTCCTTGCTAATGAGTTCTGAAGCCCATAGGAACGCTTTGGTACAAGTTCTGAGCGGAGTTAGCGTACCAAAAGAAACTACAAGTGACACATTGGCTGCAACAATTAGGAAAATGGTGGAAGTGAACAAAATCTCTTTCCATGATGATGAATTACCAGCAGAAGGTGTTGGCCACAACAAAGCACTTCACATTGCGGTCAAGTGCTGTGATAAGATCGTGACTAGAGTTTTGATCGACGGCGGTTCTGGATGCAACATTTGTCCTTTCACCACATTGAGAGATTTAGGTGTGAATATGGGAGAGATAAGGGAAACTCGTGTGAAGGTGAGAGCTTTTGATGGCGCGCAGAGAAGTGTCATTGGAGAAATTTATCTCATATTGCAAGTGGGTCCAGCTGAATTCCCCATCTTATTTCAAGTAATGGATGTTACGTCCAACTACAACTTGTTACTAGGAAGGCCATGGGTCCATATGGCAAGAGCAGTTCCCTCCACGCTTCATCAGTGTGTGAAGTTCGAGTGGGGTCGCACCAAAGTTACCATTCACGGGGAGCTCAGTCACCCCATCTATTCCGTGAATTCTGTTCCAATCATCGAAGAATTGGATGGAGCCGCTTTCCATGCTCTGGAGATCATGCAAGCCGTAAGAATTGATGAGAAGGTAGAGCCTGTAAAGATGGAGATGTCGAGAGCAGCGAAGATGGTTGCGTCAGAGATGTTGAAATATGGGTATAAACCAAAGACAGGGCTCGGACCTAAGGCTGACAGTATAATTGAACCAATCCAGCTAAAACATCAGAAAGGTACCGCCGGGCTAGGGTATAAGCCTGCTTCAGGAGGAGTCCACAGTGCAAAGTTTGGGGCAGTAGTGTTCGCGCCAGGACAAGTCCTAATCCCAGATGAAGCAGTTGATGAAGACGTCATTGAGGGAATAGGAAATCTATTCGTGGCCATGACCGACGATGGACTGGAGAAAGACATCAAGAAGCTGACCATCCGTGATGCCGAGCCTGGAGAAGTCTTGCAGAACTGGACCATCAGCCCGTCCCTGTTTCGACAAGAGTCCTGCGCTAATATTAGTAAAAATCATCGTACAACGGTTATGACATGTAACGAATCCATTGAGCAAAGTGCGAGTCATGAGCAGGACTATGAAGAATACGATGAAAGCATGATGCCTGAAAATCTACCTCAGGAGATCGAACAATTTGAAAGCCAGAAAAGGCCCAACATGGAGGAAACCGAGGTTGTCAACTTGGGAAATGAAGAAATGGTGAAAGAAGTACGAGTCAGCATACACTTGGAAGACGAAAGAAAGCAAGAATTGATTGAATTGATCAAACAATATGTTGATGTGTTTGCTTGGTCCTACGATGACATGCCAGGATTAAGCACTAATATCGTCTCACACAAGCTTCCGACTGATCCTTCTTGCCCGCCTGTGAAGCAAAAGACTAGGAAGTTCAAACCTGATTTGAGTTTAAGAATCAAGGAGGAGGTAACTAAGCAGATCCAGGCAAATGTTGTGAGGGTTACTAATTACCCCACATGGTTGGCCAACATCGTGCCAGTGCCAAAAAAGGACGGGAAGATCAGGATATGTGTAGACTATCGGGATCTTAATAAAGCTAGCCCCAAGGATAACTTTCTTCTCCCAAACATTCATATACTCATCGACAATTGTGCAAAGCATGAGTTGAAATCGTTTGTCGATTGCTTTGCAGGATATCACCAAGTCCTGATGAATGAAGATGATGCGGAGAAAACAATATTTATCACTCCATGGGGAGTATATTGTTATAGAGTGATGCCATTCGGACTCAAAAATGCTGGCGCAACCTATATGAGGGCCATGACTACCCTCTTTCATGATATGATTCACAAGGAGATTGAAGTGTACGTAGATGATGTCGTTATCAAGTCCAAGAAGAGTTCAGACCACCTACAGGATTTACAGAAGTTCTTTGAGAGGTTGCGGAGATACAATTTGAAATTGAATCCAGCAAAGTGCGCATTCGGAGTTCCCGCCAGAAAGCTACTGGGTTTCATCGTCAGCAGGAAAGGCATAGAATTGGATCCATCAAAGATCAAAGCGATTCAAGAGTTACCTCCCCCAAGGACCAAGAAGGATGTGATGAGTTTCTTGGGGAGACTCAATTACATCAGTCGTTTCATAGCTCAGTCTACAGTGATATGTGAACCCATATTCAAGTTACTAAAGAAGGATGCCGCCAGAGATTGGACGGAGGAATGCCAAAGAGCTTTTGACAGAATCAAGGAGTACTTGTCCAACCCGCCAGTATTGGTTCCACCAGAGCCCGGAAAACCATTGCTGCTGTATCTATCCGTCATGGATGGAGCATTTGGATGTGTGTTAGGACAACACGATGACACGGGAAAGAAAGAGCAAGCTATTTACTACTTGAGCAAGAAGTTTACACCATACGAGGCAAGATATACCTTGTTAGAACGAACATGTTGCGCCTTGACTTGGATTGCGCAAAAGTTGAGGCATTACCTGTCGGTATACACCACGTACTTGATCTCAAGAATGGATCCACTCAAGTACATCTTTCAGAAACCGATGCCTACAGGGAAATTAGCAAAGTGGCAAATTTTGCTGAGTGAGTTTGATATTGTGTACGTGACACAGAAGGCCGTCAAAGGACAAGCTTTGGCCGATCACCTCGCAGAAAATCCGGTGGATAAAGATTATGAACCGTTCATGACTTACTTCCCCGATGAAGAAGTATTTTTTGCAGGAGAAGACATCTCAGAGTCATATGATGGATGGAGAGTGTTTTTCGATGGAGCATCAAATTTCAAAGGAGTCGGAATTGGAGTAGTCTTGGTTTCAAGAACGGGTCAGCACTACCCAATCTCTGCCAAGATTAGATTCCCTTGCACGAACAACATGGCAGAATATGAAGCATGCATTCTCGGACTTAGGATGGCTGTGGACATGAACATCAAAGAGCTTTTGATAATAGGTGATTCTGACCTATTGGTTCATCAGGTACAAGGAGAATGGGCCACCAAGAATGTCAAGATCCTTCCTTATCTGGAATGTGTGAAGGATCTAAGCAAAAGGTTTACAAAGATTGAGTTTAAACATGTCCCCCGGGCTCAAAACGAGTTCGCTGACGCTTTGGCTACTCTTTCCTCAATGATCCAACACCCGGATAAGAATTACATCGACCCTATTGAAGTGGAGATACGTGACCAGCACGCATACTGTTTTCACGTAGATGAAGAGTTTGATAGAAAACTATGGTACCATGATATTAGAAGGTTGCTCAAAGCAGGAGAATATCCGGAAAGTGCCAGTAGCAAGCAAAAGCGGACTTTAAGGAGAATGGCCAATCATTTCTTCCTTAACGGCGAAATCCTGTATAGGAGAACCCCGGATTTGGGATTACTAAGGTGTGTCGATGCAACAGAAGCGACAAGACTGTTAGAGGAAGTTCACGCAGGGACATGTGGACCCCACATGAACGGATCCACTTTGGCAAAGAAGATTTTGAGAGCTGGATACTTTTGGATGACTATGGAGAGGGATAGCATCCGGTATGTACAAAAGTGTTATCAGTGTCAAGTTCATGGCGACTTCATACGAGTTCCGCCAAACGAGCTCAATGTGATGGGGTCACCATGGCCATTTGCTGCTTGGGGCATGGATGTAATTGGACCCATAGAGCCCCCCGCATCAAATGGACACCGTTTCATCCTGGTAGCTATCGACTATTTCACAAAATGGGTTGAGGCTTCAACGCACAGGGCAGTAACTAAGAAGGTGGTAGCAGATTTCATCCGAAATAACATAGTTTGTCGTTTTGGAATTCCGGAATCAATCATAACAGACAACGGAACCAATCTGAATAGTGATCTCATGAGAGAGACTTGTGAAAGGTTTAAGATCTCCCACCGGAACTCCACAGCATATCGACCACAAATGAATGGAGCAGTTGAGGCCGCGAACAAGAATATCAAGAGGATCCTGAGGAAAATAATAGATAGTAACAGAGAATGGCATGACAAGCTACCATATGCCTTGCTCGGCTATCGCACCACGATCAGAACATCCACTGGTGCAACCCCCTACATGTTGGTCTACGGTTCGGAAGCAGTAATACCCGCTGAAGTGGAAATACCTTCTCTAAGAATCATCCAAGAGGTTGGTCTGGAAGACGCAGAATGGGTTCGTAGCAGGATTGAACAGTTGATGCTCATTGATGAGAAGAGACTGGATGCAGTATGTCACGGCCAACTCTATCAAAACAGAATGATCAGAGCGTTCAACAAAAAAGTCAAGCCTCGACGATTCACACCAGGGCAATTAGTATTGAAGAAAATATTCCCTCACCAGATTGAAGCTAAAGGGAAATTTGCGCCAAACTGGGAAGGTCCTTACATGGTTCACCGAGTGCTCTCAGGCGGAGCAGTAATCCTCGCAGAAATGGATGGCGTCGTGAGCACAAAGCCGATCAATTCAGACGCTATCAAGAAGTACTACATTTGAAGACAGAGGGACTAGTTGTTGTTTCCTTGTACTTTTTGCATTTTGCTCTAATGTAAACAGAACTACGTATTAGCCTGACTTCCCATGGCGGGATACGTAGGCAACCCATATCGGGTCCGGTCTCCCTTAGAAAAAACCAAAAACATCATCTTTCATGTATTTAGAACTACGATTGACCTGACTTCCCTCGGTGGGATACGTAGGCAATCCTCGTCGGATTCGGTCCCTTCATATTTTTCATTATCCCTAATGTATTTGAACTACGTTCTGACCTGATTCCGTTTTGGATACGTAGGCGGCCTGAGTCAGGCTCGGTCATTGCACTACATGTCTTTATTCTTCCCAATGTATTTGAACTACGTTCTGACCTGATTTCGTTTGGATACGTAGGCAGCCTGAGTCAGGCTCGGTCAATGCATTATATATTTTCATCTTTCTTTGATATCCCCGAACTACGTACAGACCTGATTCCCATTCGGGGATACGTAGGCAATCCTAAAGGTTCGGTCATACCCTTAGGATAAACCTCCCCCCCCCCTCTTATTTATACCTTCAGAGTGATCACAACATCTACAAAAGGATAGAGAAGCGTCACCAAAAGTCGGAGCCACGAGAAGAGTACATTTAGACGTCCTCAACAAATGGAAAAACTCGATTGGATTTCGGAACATGTCATAATCTAAGGAACGACGAATAATCACTAAATATATGCGCCTAGTATATACAAAATATACTTATTTTCTAAAAATATATGTATATATATATATATATTCAAAATATTTTACTGTCTTTCCACCTACTAAGTCTCCAAAATAGGAAGGTGCTAGCAACCAAGGAGGTTTTGAAGAGATCCACCATACCGAGTCTCTGAGATAGGAAATCACGAGCGGCTGATGAGATTTTGTAGAAATCTAGTGGCAAGGCCAGGGTCCGCAAGCCGACACAAATCAACACCCCTCCCAAAACTAAGAATTTTCCTTTGAGCGCAGGGAAACAGGAGTCAAGACAGGATGAGGTCAAGTCAAGCTCATGGACATGATCGGAGAAATCTTTCGGCTATCCCGACACCATAAGCCAAATATTCTTCCCCAATTCTATATTTAAAATACTGTATCCCAATTCTTACAATTCTTAAAGAGTTTTCATCTATGTTTTTGCAGGTGCGTACGAGATCCGGATCAAGTATCGAAGACAGAGAGCTCTCATAGAAAAATAGGATAGTTTATCTCTTTCCAAATAACTCCGCCAATCAGAGATTGCCATCTAATTGCGTCAAATAACTCCGCCGATCGGAGAATGCGGACTGACTTCATCAAACTCCGCCGATTGGAGTTTGTACATAGGCAAACAAAACGATGCTCTGCCGATTGGAGCTTGTATATAAGCAAACAAAACGACGCTCTGACGATTGGAGTTTGTACATAAGCAAACGAAACGACGCTCTGACGATTGGAGCTTGTACATAAACAAGCAAGCGACGCTCTGCCAAATCAGAGAAATGTATATTAGCAAGCAAAACATACTCCGCCAATCGGAGGCTGCATCATAGCAAGCATCATCATAACTCCATCGATCATAAGCATGCATGCCATCAACATCCTCATTTTGCATTAAAAATAACGCCCACCTTCTAATGCGGGTATTTACATTCAAGAACATTTTACAGGCGCCCACCTTCTAATGCGGGTATTTACATTCAAGTACATTTTACAGGCGCCCACCTTCTAATGCGGGTATTTACATTCAAGTACATTTTACAGGCGCCCACCTTCTAATGCGGGTATTTACATTCAAGTACATTTTACAGGCGCCCACCTTCTAATGCGGGTATTTACATTCAGGTACATTTTACAGGCGCCCACCTTCTAATGCGGGTATTTACATTCAAGTCCCTTTTACAGGCGCCCACCTTCTAATGCGGGTATTTACATTCAAGTACATTTTATAGGCGCCCACCTTCAAATGCGGGTATTCATTCAAAGCTCTGGCACACAAACCGGAGTATGCATCAGGATCTTGGTACACAACCCAAGATTCCATTTCATTAACGCTTCGGCACACAAACCGGAGTATGCATCAGGATCTTGGTACATAACCCAAGATTCCATTTCATTAACGCTTCGGCACACAAACCGGAGCATGCATCAGGATCTTGGTACACAACCCAAGATTTCATTTCATTAACGCTTTGGCACACAAACCGGAGCAGGCATCATAATCTTTCTTTTCCAGCAAGTACACAATCTTGCATCCCCAGCGTCTCACAGCTCGACATTGGGGCAATTTTGAAAGAGACATTGGGAACAGCATTGCCCCGCCAGTCGAGAGGCTTTATTTTACAACATTGCCCCGCCAGTAGAGAGGCTTTATTTTACAATGATTGCCCCGCCAGCCGGAGGCTTTACTTCCCAAGATTATTTCACCTACAATACATCCACTCCGCAAAATGGAGACGTCAACAATCGTTTGGATATCTACACACTACCCTTTACATTACAATTTTAATTTACAGTTTTGAGCCTCAACAGGTACTTTGTAACCCCTTTTACCTGTTTTGCAGGATGACGCACTACAACGTGGAACTACCTCTAAGCAGCGATTGAGGCAATGCTTGATGAGGAATACCAAACTCACAAGCCAGAGTTTCAAGACTAGCACTCCGACTCCAATTTCTACAATCAGTCGTCCATACTTCTAAATTAGAGTACACCTGCTCTCACAAGCATCGACACCCCCTTTCTTTATCTCCTAGAGTTCCCACTAGAGGATATTAAAGGGACTACCTCCATCCAGCAATTCGACGTGATCTTATGGGGATGCAAGATGCGCCTAGTAGAGTCTCATTTATGGGTGTGTTGTGCACCACATTTATAATCGGGAGGCTGTGAAAGTGCACCCATTTTGAAAAGATTATTGTCATCTAGCAAATGATCTACCGGCAATTCCATAAAACTCTTTCCAAACTCAACTAAGAGACCAGTGTCAACCATAAATCGTACACTGGGGCAAATTTTGAGGACTGCCTCAAAATTTACCATAATCCTCTATTCAGGAATACGACCGGCCTAATTCCCATTTCCTTAGGGATACGTAGGCAGCTCGACTTCGAGCATGGCCGTACCCACTCCATCCGTGCCAAAATCATCTTCCCCTTTTACCGCAAAAAATACCAGTGTCGACATAAAACCAACACTGGGGCAAATTTTGAGGACCTCTCAAAATTTTTTGAACTACATTGGCCTGATTCTCGTGGAACCCGAGATATGTAGGCAACTCGGAGACCATAGTTCGGTCGAATTCATAATGACAATAACCTTTCTCTTTCTAGGTACGACCTTTCCAAAAATTTGATTTTTTCCAGTCAGGACAAAATTGGCTTTACGTCAACATCTTCGCCCAAAGACTCTTTCATCATCTCTGTTCGAAGAGGGGCAAGTTGTTGACACCCAATTTTGGCCCTCCTTTTTCCCATAATTAATTTTTATATGCTTCTTAATCCCGAGGACTTTTCCAAAATGATTTTCTTATTTTTATATTAATTTTTTATAAATTTTGGCACCAATAATCATTTTTTAAAATAATTTCCTTTACTTTTGTAATGGTAATTACTAATAATATTGTATCTTATAAATCACCCCAAAAATATTTTATAATTCATTCTTTTTAACAAGATATTGGTATAGTAACTTTTATTTCAAACTCTAAATGAAATTTTGCAATATCGCTATAGTATTTCCTAAATATTGTTCTATCGATTGAGAATTGCGATTACGCGTATCAAAATTATGTTTAAGTCAGCTATATGTATTTGAAAATTAATTGGAATGAAAGAAAGCATCGTTAAATTAATTAAGCGGAAAAAATGATTAGGGAAGATTACATTTTTCCTACAAACTAATTTATTTACCAAATTTTGGGCCAAACCCTTATTTGTTTCAGCCCAAAACTCCTAGCCCACTACCCAACCGCCTGACCCAGCCCAAAGCACCCCCGACCCAGCCCAAATTCCAAACTAAACCCACCCCTAATTCACTCTCTCACCCCCACTTCGTCCAAATCCAAACAGACCCCTCCTCTTTCAACAAAACCGACGAAACCAACACCCCCAAACCCTTTTCTCACCGCCTCACCACCAAAGACCCGCCGGATTTCGCTTCGTACCGGCGGGCAAACGGCGACGGCGCCTCTCCCGTCACCTCACGGGGTCTTTTCCCCTTTTTTGGAGGTTTTACAACCTCGAAAAAGACCACCGCCGCTGGACCGCCGGATAATAGTAAAATCCGGTGGCCTTCTCTCCTCTACTCCTCCACCTTTATAGCCATCCCCTCACCTTTTTGTCAACTCGAAACAGAGCTGGAAAAGCTCCCCCCGCCGCCGACTGCAGACCTCAGAAAAGAGGAGACCCAGCCGTTGCCCGATGGTCCGAGCTCCACACCTCCGACCCGTCACTGTCTATTTCAAATCAACCTGAAAAAAGGGGTAAGCATCTTCTTTTTTCTCTGATTTTCATCATTTCCTCTTGCAACTTGGCTTTCCAAGAATTCAAAATTTGAATTCTTGGAAAGAACGTTGGAGCCCTCAATTTTCGGCTATAAAAGGAACCCTTGGGTTTCAACCAAAAGGGGGAGAAGGATTACGGAAAAGGAAAAAAAAAAGATTACGAAGAAGAAATCACAAAAAAAACGGGAATTAATCACCAAAAAAGGGGATTGAAAGATAAAAGAGAAAATTATCACAAAACAGCCCACACCAAATTGTTCTCTGATTGTTCACTGTCAATTGGCTCATACGCACCGCTGATCTTGCCCTTTTTTTCGTTTCGCTTGCTATTCGGATAACCGGAGTCGGAGTCAGAAGTCGCTAGTTTGAAACTCAACACTTGACGGCCTCAATCGCTGCCCAACACAAGGTGAATTTCTATCCCGTCTAATTACATTATGTTTGATTTTGTGATTCATTGATCGTGTGAGTTGGTTGTGGTTTTGTTCGGTTTATTTTGAGTCTGATTACCTAGTAAATCAGCTCTCTGGTCATTGGTGTTATTGAGATTGAATTATGCGTTTGTAAGGTATTTGCGACTTATGATTTAGTTCAAACAAATTTTATAAAGTTTGATATTTTGAATGGGATTGGCTGTTTTGTTCATCCGGTTGCGAATGTGAGCTTAAAGTGAATTGATTCTCGAGTCATTTGGTTGTACCTATAGTCCATGGTATGTTTTGTAGAATATTTACAACCTTTGTTTAGCTTAAAATGGACTAGAGGAAGTTGGAATCTTCAGATGTATTCAGTGGACTGTCGGAGTTCATTGCGATGTCAGTGTTGATACTTTGAACATGGTAATATGTCCTAAATATGTTCTGTTTGTTCGAGCAACCCTTTAACTTAGCACGAAAGGCTCTAAAAGATTAAAACTTCAAATATGATTGGCTGTTCATCATAGAATTCTCGTAGTTCTTACATTTGAATGTTGGAATATTGTATCAACTGTTGGTTATATCTTAGGCCAGCTGCTTACTTAAATGAAATTTTCCACTTCTAACTTAACTTAGCTATTTTTTTGGTTTCAATGTGAGTTTAAAAAGTTCACTAGTTTGCTTGATATCATGGCATGAAGGTGGAAGTGACAACTTGAGTTTAAATGTTGTTAACAAGCTAGAAAATCCACTGTTAAGGTAAGTCTTAATTGGCTCGAGTGTCTTCCTGCGTGGTTAAAGTATTATGTCAACTTCATATGAGGCACTAACTAAGATAAAAGAATGATCCTATTTCGAGCTCATAATTACCGGTTATTTGTTTTTTTTAGTCTTGTTATTATGATTTAGTGTCTTTTACCCTTCAAACGCTCGTGTAAGTTTGGTGTGTGATTTTGATGTCGAAACGTGCAGTATGTTATTCCTCAAGTCTGGTTCTATTTGGATATGTTTGTCAAATGATTTAGCATATTTGTGCAGCTTTTCTTTTTGAGACCTTCCTTTCTTATAAAAAATAATAAAAATTTATATAGATACTTTATTGTGTATTTTGTTTTCTAGTGATCAATTAGTGTTGAAATTGTTTGTTTTACCCAAGATCGTTTGTTTATAAAAATGAAGCAAAATATGGTTACATGTCGTCTTTCATATATGCTTGTGTATTTACCGAATAGCATGTTTGTTTCCCTTATCACTTTATTGTTAAGCTTGGCATATTTCTACATCTTGTAAACTTTGTTATGCAAGTTACTAATCCTTATCATTTTTTGTGTTACATGAAACAACCGGAGAGCTGGAGTTCTCACTTGAAACTCACTTTCGGCCCCAATAAATATTTGGGTCGAGCAGCTATTAGGAGCTATCACGGTGCTCAGAGTCGTTCTTTAGAGACTTAGTTCCTCCAAAGAAACTTGGCGCATCTAGCCATTTACCCTTTTTTATTGCTTTCCTTTATGCTTACTTAAAATGTTTAACTAACCTTGTATATTTGGATATGTGTTTTTCTTTGTGATTTTGATTAACGTTTATCCTTCGGTTTATAGTTTCGTGGATCACTTTATTTAGTTTGAAATTTTGAAAGAGAATTTCCTTCACCTTTTTAGTTAGGCAAATGTTTCGGGTTTCCCCTTTTAAATACTTTAAAATTAGTGGTTAAACACTTTCAAAAATAGTAATAATAAATGGTAAATAGTGCAGATTTTTTTTTATTAGCTAACTTAGGCTTTGTTTCAAGAAAAACTTGTTTAAATAACTTGTGGTAGATTTTCAAAAAATATTAATTAGCGATTCAATTTATTTTCAAACAAATATTTAGTCATTCTTAGGCTTTAAACTATAGAATGTTTTATCTAATTTAGGCAAGCCTCCTTTATATTTATCAATAACTTATGTATTCTCTTATTCTAACCCCAATATTTTACAAGTATTTTGCTATACTCTATATATATATTTTGAGATTTTCAGATTTTTGAAGCCTAAAAAATGCAAGGTATATATGTCATATGTTATCTACTACAAGGTATATTTATATTTTACTTACTCTTCTTCCTACTTAAATTATACATATATTATTTTATCACAATTGCATTTACGTACATAATACTTTCTTTCATTATTCAATGCATGTTCATTTTTTTACCTTACGAATAAAAGTCTCCTTTACATGAAAACAAATAATTCTCGTTCTCTACTCAAGTTTCCAAATTGTTCTTTTACATGAAATATATTTACGAAACAAATATGATTTTCTCTTATATCTTTTTCTCTATTACCGGTATACTTATTTCTTATATACTTTCACTTATCCAAATCTTTTAAATAATAAACTTTCACATGATTTTCTATATATATTTAAGAATATACATACGTCATCTTTACTTTCTTTTTAACAAACATGTCATAAACTTTCTCAAACTTTAAGAACTACATATTTTTTACTTTACAAAAAGTATTTGTATAAATAAATGTTTTCATTTTTTTTTACATAGCTTTTTAAGTATATATTCTTATAAATCATAAAGTTCTACATACTTTGATTATAATTACGATAAAAGTATTGCTATTAAAACTTTCATATATTTTGACATGTACGTACATATGTTTCATCTTTTACCATAAGCATATTTTATATTTCTGCCTATTGTAGTAGCATGTGTCATATACTTTGAGTTTTCTTTAAATTAATAAAACACGTTTTTATCACCCTTTTAGCAAATAATGAGCAAATAACTTTCCCAAATATTTTTCTAAATTGAGTTTAAGGACTATCTTCGGATAGGCTCTGAAGGGTGCCTAACACCTTCCCTTCGAGTAACCAAAACTCTTACCCAGAATCTCAAACGTTTTCGCAGACTAAAAACAGAGTTTTACATAAAAAATGATTTCCTAAGTTTCCTAAAATTTAGGTGGCGACTCTAAACCCTTTCCAAAACAAAGGCAGAAAGAGCCGGATGTTGCAAGCATATTTTGGCCAGTTCAAAATAGGGCGCGACAATGAGGAAATCGACTTGGATGGAGTTGGCGCTACGGGCGCCATTGCTCTTCCATCGCTAGCGCCCGGAGCCAAGTTCAACATCACTAGCACGATGATCCAGCTGTTGAACTTGAGAGGAGTGTTTCGAGGTACCGCTGGGGATGATCCAAACCAGCATCTAATGAATTTCGTGGGCATATGCAAGTCGTTCGAACTGCCGGGCGTGAGTCAGACAGCAATCAGGCTCAGGTTGTTTCCGTTGTCTCTGTCTGATGAGGCAGCGTTGTGGTTGACAGAGCTGACCCCCGACTCTATCGCAACTTGGGGAGAGTTGAGAGGAGCTTTCCTATAAAGGTTCTTTCCTCCCTCTCGAATGAAACAGTTGAGGGACGAGATTAGCAACTTCAGGCAGCAACCTCACGAAGCATTGCACGAGACTTGGTTGCGATTCAAAAAGAAGATAACACAATGCCCGAACCATCAGTTGACCGATAACTTTTTGATGCAGACGTTCTACCGGGCACTGAATTCGGCTACCAAGCCGACGTTAGACAACGCAGCAGGTGGTGCATTCATGGGTCTCACTTTTGCTGAGGCCACAACTACTTTGGACAGGCTCACCAAAACCAACAGGGCCTGGCATACACGAGATACAGAGGTAGCAGCTAGCACTTATGCAGTTGGTATGCCAGCTGAGCAGCGCAGAAAAGAGGAGGAGCGTGACCAAGACATGGCGCATCTGAAAACGCAGTTGGACCTACTGACCAAGCACTTGTTCTCAGGAGGTATGGAGAAGGTAAAAGTTGTGGGTTCCCAAGGTAGAGCAGCAGAGTTGGAAACTGATTAGGAAGCGAATTACTTGGGGGGTTTCCAGGCCAATGGCTAAGGAAACCAAGGTCGGACCTATCAGAAGGACAACTACTATGAGAAAGCTGGCTACAATCGCGATCAAGGAAACTGGAGGAACAACACCGATAGAGGTGGGTTGTATGTACCACCTGGTAATCGGGACAAAGCTAGCAACGAGGCAGGGATGTCCAAGCTAGAAAACATGATGGGAAAGATACTGCTGAAGGTGGAATCGACTGACTCTGGGGTAAAGGAGATGAGGACTGAGTTATCAACATTGAGTCAAGTGATGGATTCTCATTCCACCTCGATAAAGCAATTGGAACAACAAGTGGGGCAGATCTCGGCATCCTTAAATCCAAGAAGGACGGGTACCTTGCCGAGCGACACCGTCCAAAATCCAAAGAAGGATGCGAGTTGTATGGAGATTACTACCAGAAGCGGTAGAACGTTACTGGAATCACATCCGGTAACTCAGACTCAAGGTGATGTCGCGGATGACAAAGAGGCGGTAGAGGAGAAAATGATAAAGCCCGTGGAGGAAAGCAAGGAAGCCGAAAAACTTCCAACTATGATGCCTCGACCACCACCTCCGTTCCCACAACGCCTCAAGAAGAAAGCGGAAGATGGTAAGTTCCTGAATTTCATGACCATGCTGAAGCAGATATCAATAAACATCCCTCTGGTCGAAGCGCTTGAACAAATGCCTGGATATGCCAAGTTCATGAAGGACTTGATTACCAAGAAGAGGTCGGTAAGTTTCGAACCAGAAAATAACCTCCACCATTGCAGCGCTATTTTCTCTAGATCGTTAGTCAAAAAGAAGGAAGATCCAGGCGCTTTTACTGTTCCCTGCACTGTTGGGAAGCTCAACTTCGGGAAAGCCTTGTGTGATCTGGGTGCTAGCATCAACTTGATGCCGCTAGCCGTCTATAAACAACTGGGGTTGGGAGCTCCTAAACCAACGTCCATAAGAGTGATGATGGCTGACCGTTCAGTAAAGCGGCCCGTGGGAATATTGTCTGATGTGCTAGTAAAGATCGGTAAGCTTATCTTCCCAGCTGACTTTGTGATCTTGGATTGCGAAGTGGATTTTGAAGTTCCCATAATCTTGGGACGACCATTGCTAGCCACGGCAAGAGTGTTGGTTGATATGGAAAGAAACGAACTGACCTTCAGGCTAAACAATGAAGCTGTCAAGTTCGATGTGTCTAAATTGATGAAGCAACCAAGTGACATGAGGGTGGTCGCGGTCGTCAATGTTATTGAGGAAGCACCTGCGGATGTGCATCTTGAGGAGAAGGGTTCGGTCGAATCTCTAGCTGTTGTAGGAAGGATGGTGCGAGAAGGGAGACATGTAGAGGAAGGCGGTGAAAATAGATCAAAGAAACGAAAACACCGCAAGAGAATCTGCAAAGAAAGAGCTAAGAAGTTGTCGCGACTAGCTGCGGAGCCAATGAAAGAAGAAGCTGAAACGCAACATGAGGTTGTCGCGTGCACACATTCCATCGAGTTTTCCTATTTTGGAGACCCTGGCGGTCTCCAACATCATTCCAGAATCTGAGTCATATCGACTTCACAGGTATTTCTTTCTCTCACAGTTTTTAGCTTTCATATGGATGCATTGGGGACAATGCATAAGTCTAAGTTGAGGGTGTGGGGAAACCTGTGAGTCACCACCGAGGGTTTTTGTTGCCGTGTTTCTTTTCCCTCCGGTGTGATATCTAGTAGAACCGGCATGTTTAGGTTGTTATTTTAAATTTTGTTAGTTGTTTTCTTGTGTCTGGAGCAAAGCATCATGGCGTTTTCTTGACTAAAACGAGGCTCCTTTAAAAATTTTCTGGTTTTGAGCTTATGTTGAAACGATTGACTGTCTGGATCCTTGAATGTCATTGTGCGATTATGATTAGAATGAGTATGCTTAAGCCGAGCGGTTGTTTGATAGTTGGTAGCGATATAGTTTCTTGGTGCCAAGAGTGTGTGAGATTATTGTTATAAATTCTTACTCTGTGCATGCATCTAGAACTTGCCCGGTCTATTTTGTTAAGTTCGAAGCTTGGTTGCTTAGGAAAGGATCACAGGCCCTTTTTGTATGCAGTCCACTTAACCTAAAAGACCGTCCAAATATAAATAATCCCTTTTTGATCCCTGTTTGAGCCATAATTGACCTTGTTCTTTCAATAACCTGTCACCATTCCTGTTTAACTTTGAATCCCTATTTTGGCCCTGGTCCTTCCTTGGACATCGTGCACCTCAACGCAGGCAATCAGTCTAAGTTGAGGGTGGCTACTATAGAGGTTAACCCTGTTTTGGCCCTGGTCCTCCCTTGGACATTGTGCACCTCAACGCAGGCAATCAGCCTAAGTTAAGGGTGGCTACTACAGAGGTGAATGATAAGAAAAAGAGGATGAAGAAGATTGGTTGGGAATAGAATGAAAATTCGGGTGTGTGCCTAAGAAAAGAAAAGAAAAATAAAAAGAGATGAAAAAGATCAAAAAAAGTAATAAAAAGAATGGTCAAAATAAAGAGGTCGCACCTGTAGCTAGAGAGAAGGAAATAAAAAGGTGAATAAGGATGGACAAAAAGTTATGTGGTAATAAGACGTCGGTGGTTCCAAGGAGGGCTTAGTCACTAACCCCTAAAGGTATCCTACCTGCACCTGAAGCCTCATTACAAGCCTAAACAAGTCCTGTAGTGATCCTGAGCGGCTTTCTGAAGAACCGAAATAGAATAGTAAGGGCAAGCCTATGGTATCGCATGTGCATTGTTTGAAATCATTTGTGAGCGTGAGCGCTTACCTAGTCCCAAATCTTGTGTGTGGGATTTCTTTGTGGTGAGGGCACCAAGATTTCTGTATTGCCTATTGATTGTTAGGA
Organism: Jaltomata sinuosa; assembly: GCA_003996215.1. Lineage (NCBI taxonomy): Eukaryota > Viridiplantae > Streptophyta > Magnoliopsida > Solanales > Solanaceae > Jaltomata > Jaltomata sinuosa. The sequence goes on along the minus strand of QJPP01001344.1, from coordinate 245,086 downwards.
TAGCTGCACATGTGTATGCATAATATTCTATCATATCGGAATGACATGTTTGGATCCTTGCAAGTTAGTGTTTCATACAGTTGTGTGCTACGAGGGAGCTTGATTTAATGAACTAATGAATGACCATGAGTTGCTAAAGACACGAGTTTTTTTGCTTAGTTGAGTCGTCGTATTATTGTTTTGTGTCATGTTGCTTGAGGACAAGCGAACGTCTTAAGTTGAGGGTGTTGATGTGCCGCCATTTTACGGCACTTTTGACTCCTTTAAACTAAGAACAATCGTACATTTTCAAGCAACCATTGTCGTTTTTGATGTTTTTATGTTGTATTTTCAGGAAATGGAGACAAACATGGAAACGGAAGGAAATACGCGAAAAAGAGCAGTCTGGATAAAAGTGACGGCCTGAGTGACGGCCCGTCACACATGTGACGGTCCGTCACAGTGACCGTCAAGATGGGAAGTGCCACTGTCTAGTGGTGACGGCCCAGGCGACGGTCCGTCAAGCCAGTGACGGTCCGTCAGCCTGGCCGTCACACCTGGGAAGTCGGTTACGCGGAATCCGAGCATTTTTGGGATTTGTTTCCTAGACTCCTATAAATATTCTATGTTAGGTTTATTTTATTAACCAAGCTTTTTACATACATTACCCAATAATTTTAGGAGTTTAAAGTCGAGTTTTGAGAGAGGAAAACACGCAATACACGTTTTCTTCCTCCTCAATCTTGTTCTTGATTTGTTCTTGGGATCTTGTTTTTCTCGTTCTTGGAATAATTAAAGATTGTTCTCACTACATTGTAAGGATCTCTTTTCTTTATTATGAATATGACTTTCTTTTATTCTTCTACAAGCATGAGTAACTAAACCTCCCGCAACTAGGGTTGTGGGAGCCATGGCTAAAGTAGCGATATAGATTCCGGGTAGCGACTGGTTCAATTTACATGTAGTCACGTTGTTAATCATACTTTATGTCACGTTTTCTAGTGGTTGCAAACATTAGAACTTGCCTAGGTTTAATTTGCTTGAGTAAAGAGATTAAAACCGGGATATTTGATTAACGACGAGGATTCGAGACTACTAACTCTCGTCTTATGATTAATGCTGTAACTAGATTAATCTACTTGATGTTTAGGATTGAAATCTAAAAGCACACCTTTTCAAGTTCGAGAAAATTGAAAAGTAAATTTGTCTATTTGGTTGAGAAACGTTTAGACGATACAATTAATTCAATCACATCGTGACACGCATATAGAAAGAACCCAGTTAAGCCTAGAATCGACATTGTTACTAATGCCATGGTAAACACTTCCCTAATTCATTCTCCTACTGATTATTCTCATACATTATTGTTCGTTTTGTTTACACGTTGTTCACACAAAACCCCCCCCATTATTTACAGGAAACTATTGACCATTAGTCAACTAAGTCACTAACGACTTAACTTTCACCATATTCTCTGTGGGATCGACCCCAACCTTTGTTGGGTTCTATATTTGACAACGATCGCTTACGCTTCTTAATTGGAGTGGTACTTTGAGCGTTATCAATAATGTTATCCATAAGATTCTCTGAAATAAAATCTCAAATATTCCTAACATGTTATCTACAGAAAAATTCTAAAAATCCTATTTTTTTTCAGATATTTATACAAAACAACATCACTACAATATTATACTAGCAGTCATAATATTTTAAGAGAAAATAACAAAAAAAAGGCGGAATAATATAAGATGAACTTACCTTAGAAGGTTGAGCAACAAATCGTGATTCTTGACTGATCTTGTTAAAATTTCTTCTTCAAATCAGTCAAAGACACTATGATATTGAAATTTCTTTCTCAATTTCGCCTTTAACTAACGAACTCACTTGATTTCTCTAGGATTTCTTCATAAGTTTAAAAATGGGAGAAAAGTCAAAGAGTCTTAGAGCATTTTGATGATAAAATAAAAAATAAAAATGGGGGTTTTCTTTAATTCGGATGATGTGTAAATTAAAAATGAGGGAAAAACATGTATTGTGTTTTAATTGATTTAATTTTCACGTAGGAGGCGAGTGTTATCACGCGTACAAATGCAAGCTCACGTTGAGTGCCACGTCAGCCGGGTGTGTTTAATTAGCACACTTTGTTTATGAATTCAGGAGTTCAATAGGAACAAGGCTATGTTGAGGTGCCTGTAAGGAATAACCAGGCAACTTAAAGGAGTCGCTTATGTGTTTCGCCTATTTTATATGTATGTATATTATAAGTATATTAGTATAAAGTATACACTATCTATACTATCTATACATTGTGTACATATTTTGTAAAGAAAAATTTACCTATCTAAGCAAACATAACTACTATATTTATAATACATGAAGGTAGTAGATTAGCAAGAAGCCCAATTTTTATTTCTCAAAAATGCCCTTAGCAGCACATTAAAACATCAAAACTAAGGGTCATTATTGTCTTTTAACAAAAGCTAAAATCAGTTCCAAGCAAACATAACTACTATATCCAATAAATTTGACTCAAATTCTATATTTGTGTTTAAGAATTCACTTAATATGTATAAATAATTTATCAAAAATTTAGTATACTATATTATCTAAAATTCAAAACTCATAAATTTAAATTAATCCTAACTCCACCTCTCAAAGCAAAACACATATACTCTTGGGAAGCTGATTATGCAGAGGTCTATTCTCTTGGGAAGCTAATCCCAATATATATTGTCTAATTGTTAGTACTTTTGGAATAATTATCCATCTTTATGCAGAAATCTCGAGTTTAAACCCTCGTAAAAATGAAATTACTTTTTATAAGAAGGGTTAGTTTACAATATGTTTTCTTATGAGCTCACTCTCAAATTGGTATCTCTTATGAGTTTACAAGATGTTTGATAAAATTATAGTTCCTTGCTAAGTGCTAACACATGTAGTAAATAACTTATGTATATCATCATTGATATGAATCATATAACTATCGATAAAATAAGAGGCCCTAATTAAATCTGATTTCAAGTTTGGGAAAACTCAGTTCTATTGCACTTTTAGCCCAACAACAAATCTTGGGATGCGATGTATAACTAATAATTCATATAGGGTGTGTTCGGTACGGAAGATAATATTCTTTTCGATTTTTTCATGTTTTTTTTTTTGTCAAAATTTTTGAAAAGGACGTTTTTTAGGAAAACTAGTTTCTTAAAAATGAGGAAAATGACTTTGGAAGTAGGAAAAACAAATTCTGGCATTCCAAATTAATTGTGTCCTTCCATCCTCGAACACACTTCATGATCACCCCATTCCCACCCTCGTAGCCCTCATCCCCACTACCCCTTATTCTCATCTCCTATCGTATTTATCTAGATTATATATATAAAAATACTTTTAGGATAACATTTTTTAACTTACATATCAAATATAAGAAAATAAGTAAGAAATTCACTTAATTATTTTTCTAAAAAATATTTTCTAATTTTTTTTTCCGTGAAATATTTTCCTTGAGACCGACCACGCTCATAATCTCTAAGAAAATTGTGGTGTTTGCATCCCTCATTTGTGTGGATCATTAATTATGAGATTTTTGTTGTAAAACTAAACTAAAAGAGTAACAATATGAACAAGAAATTAGAGAGACAAAAGATGAGAACTTTCTTATTCTTCCAAGTATGTTCAAGTGTATCAAGTATGAATCATTATGCCTTTATTGATAGTGTTCATAGAGGCATGTTACACTCATAATAGTGTGTGGAGTAGTGGAGGATTAACTATACACTAATGAAGTTATAGTGTGAACATCCATAATACAAAATGACAATATTGTGTTATCACACAATTATTTACAATAATTTTTATATTATACTGTCAAAACTCAAAACTCAAAACTCAAAACCAAATAATTAATAAAGTAAAAGTTTCATTCTCATATATCGTCGTTATCTACTGTACTAATTGAATATTTATCTCTTTAATGAGAGGAAAATACCAACCTAATTGTTGCACATCGACATCATGCATGTGAATTGTGATAGTCGATCCCTTCTTTTATTTCTTCACCACTTTATTTTTTTGGACCTATTAGGGGTGTTTGGCCAAAATAATTTATGGTAAATACACGTGAAAAGAAGGTGGGATTTTATCTTTTATTCATTTGGGCACGTGAATATCATATGTATGTTAATTAGCTAGTTTCCACATAGAACATGGTTGGTCTCTATCAGCCAGCTTATGCTTTACTCAAAAACACTAAGGATACAGAGTTGTTGACCATGATTTTCTCAATTTTTTTTGTGCAGCTTATAATCGATAACAAGGATCGTTTGGTAGTTAGTAAAGAAGCATTAATTTTTATATAAGTTATGTTATATGATATTTAATAGTTAGTTAAGAAATAAGTTATTATGTATAAAATTAATATGATATTTGATTTGCAATTTAAAAAATCCACATAATTAATACATGTATAAGTTATAAAAAAATTTATATATTATCTTATGTAAAATAAAATATAAAATAACTAATATTCATATATATATATATATATATATATATATATAATTCTAATCAGCTACCAAAGGACCTCTTAACACATAGCACCCCTTAACACATGAAATCTCTATCAAATTTGTGTGTGGGGAGACCTCTCCGGTGAAGGCTGAAAACGTGAACTTTATTATGAGTTTTGAATTATCTTTTTTTAGAAAAATGACCTCAAGATTTACGTGAATTATGTATTTAATAATTTGCATAATGAGATAACTTGGCGAATTTTATCTCATACTCACTTTACAATAACATCCATATTGTATTCCTTCTATTAGGGGTAGTGTATATGGACTGAGTTGGTTCAAATTTTCTAAATATCAAACTAAATTATTAATATTAAATTTTTAAATTTATAAATCAAATCAAACCAATAAAAATTGAATTTTTCGATCTCAATTTTTTTCGATTTCCACGGATTTTTCAGGATTTTTCGGATTTTTTTCGATAAAGTCTTTATACGAGTATATAATTAACTTGTGCTTTAAATATTTCTTTAGTTATAGCAAAATACAACTATCTAAGATATTTTTTAAAGAAATAACATAAAAAAATAAGTGATGACAATAAATATTCAACCAAAAAAATAATGAAATCGCATAGAATAAATATTGTATGTTAATAAGTCATAATAAAAATAATCATAATTTAAAAGTATTAAGTCATACTAAAATAAGTCTAATAAGTATTAACTACATCACTAAATATTAAACAAAAAAATAAAATTAGTTTATAGTCGAATTTTTTTTTTAATACCAAATCAAGTCAAACCAAATTATTAATCGAGTTTTTTTCGATTTAACTCAGTTTGTGATTTAATTCAATTTTCAGTTTGATTTTCGGTTCGATTTTGTACACCCATACCTTCAACATCGGAGGAGTTATGCTTGGTTGGGTTTTGGGCGGGAGGAGGGGGGGAATGGGAATATTTTTGATTTATCGATACTATGTATTATCAAAATAAGAATTACACACATGGACGATTTAGAAGATGACGCGTGGTAAGGTCAAGTCCAGTTAATGAAGATATAAGGTGTGTTTGGTATGAAGGAAAATATTTTTCATAGAAAATGTTTTATTGAAAACAAGTTAGTTTCTTACTTATTTTCTCATGTTTGGTTGGTGAGTGAAAAATATTTTTTATTGTTTGATTGATGAGTGAAAACACATTTTTTTAAAAATATTTTTTTTATTTTTGATTAGAGAGTAGAAAATATTTTCTAGGAGTAAGTTGGGAGTTGGGGTGTAGTGGTGGTGGTGGGGGGGGGGGGCTGGATGGTAAGGGAGGGGGGTAAACTAAAAAAATTACTTTTTTAAAAAAAATATATATTTAAATATTAATTATTATTATTTTTAGGCGGGGGGGGGGGGGGGGGGGGGGGGTCGAAAGGGGGAGTAGTAATAAGTTATATAGAATCAATGGATTCATGATAAGGTAAAATCCCTCGATGACATATTTTATCACAATTAATATTTTTTGATTGATAGAGGGATCAAATAGTGTATAGTTCATTTGTTGGTAGCTTAGGGCGCTGGGTGGAGTGGGGGTTGGACCAAAAATATTATTTTTTAAAAAAAATAAGTAACTTTTTTTAAAAAAAAAATAAAAATTAAATTTTGGGTGAGGTAGGGTAGAGGAAGGGGGGGGGGGAGAGGGGCGGAATACCAAAAATATTATTTTTTAAGAAAAACAAGTAATTTTTTAAAAAAAAATAAAAATTGAATTTTGGGTGGGTGAAGGTGGTAGGATGGGGTGGGGGTGGGGGGTTGGGGTACCAAAAATATTTCTTTTTAAAACAAAAACGTAATTTTTTTTAAAAATAAAAATAAAAATTAAATTTTGGATGGAGTGGAGGTGGGGTGGGGGGAGGGGGGAGGGGGCTGGGTGGGGTGGGGTGGGGGGAGGGGGGAGGGGGCTGGGTGGGGTGGGGTGGGGGTTGAGTGGGATGGGGTGAGAGTTTGGGGTACAAAAATATTACTTCTTTTAAGAAAAAAATGTATTTTTATTGAAAAATAAAATTAAAAAATTGAGTTTGGATGGGTGGAGGTGGTAGTGGTGGTGGGGTGTGTGTGGGGGAGGGGGGTGTTAAAGTGGGGTGGTGATGAGTGAGGTGGGATACAAAAAAAAATACTTTTTTTTAAAAAAGTTAATTTTGTTGACGTGGGGTAAAGGTGGGGGTGGGATGAAATATAAAAAATACTTTTAAAAAATTGTGTGAGGTAGAGGTGGGGGTGGAGGTAGGGATAAGAGTAGGAGGGTGGAGTAGGTGGGATTAGGGTGTTATGAAGGTGAGGACTTGTTTTCCCTACTTTCATTAGAGAAGTCATTTTCCTTATTTGAAGAAAAATATTTTTCTAAAGAAAATATTTTTCAATTTTTGACCAACCAAATATAAAAAAATTAAAAAATATTTTCGAGAAAACATTTTCCTCCGTACCAAACACACTCATAGTTTCCTTTTTGTTTTGACAACATCATTTTGCTTTATGCAATTTCATTAATGGCCATTGTAATATAAATGTTTAGGGGCTGCGACTATTTTTCTAAAGAATTGTGTAGAACATCGAAAGTTGACTCTTTAGATTTTGAGAATTATTTTTTTCCCCTTGAATTAGTAGTACAGTTGTACTATACTTGACAAATTGTACGAACCAGCGGAAAAATTACTTAAAAGGGTCTTTGGTTCGTTGATTAAATTATCTCAGAATTATAGTTGTATGAGATTATAATTCTTGGACTATTACTTGAAAAGTGGAACAAAATAATCTCAAATTTGATAAGATGGGATGAAGACTTATTTTAAGTGTTTTTAAGTTAAAAAACCTTTTAAGCACTTGATTTTAAGTTAAAATAATAAAAATAAGTCAAAAGCTATAATTAGGATTTCTAACTTATTATTTTTGGCTTATAAGTCAAAAGTCAATCCAAACAAACTCTAAATACAATATTCTATGGTAAGATCGATCTAATTTCTAGTATTGTTGTTATTTGTTAATGCTGCAAGCTCCCACTGTCCCATAAGTCACTTTTCCTTCCCTATTTTGAATTATATATATACTTAGTGGCATGAGCTAAGATTCACATCTATGTATGTACTAGTACGAGTGAAGCATCTTATGGAACATGTTTGGTTTGAAATAATATATGATAATTCTTTTAGCACCAAATTAATCGAAGTTACCTTTTCTCAAATTGGTTTTGAGATCCAATAAAACCCATTTTGTGAGAGACGAGATTCCTTGACAAGGTTTAGACAAGTTTCCTCCCTTTGAACTATATTTTGAGATCTGAGTTAGGTTCAAGACCTAATTTAACATACTGCTACACCATTTCTGAATTGAAACCCTTGGAAGGAATAAAATCAAAGAGAGAGAAAAAAAAGGATCTAATAATAAGTGCTTATGCACTTATGTCACTTGTGGTGATGAATTGTCGTCGATTGAGATTGATGAAACTACGCATCTATAAGAACAGACAAGGGTCGTGATGGGATCAGTGATGGATATGATTCCTTCATCTTTAAACTAAAGTCTCGATGAATTCGAGCCAAAATCATATTAGGAAGCGCTTCCCCCGATTAAATGAGTACGTGAATCTGAATTAATTGGAGGCCCAATACGAATACCAAACACCCGCTACGTCTAAGAAAATGGCACGAGTAAGGAAAATATTATATCTCATGTGATGCCCATAATTAAGGCGATTTTTTTCCAAAGAGCTGATTGAGGCAAGTCAAGCTGAATATTGATCGTTCATCCCTAGATGCACATAAACGTTCGTTTTGAATATGGACCACTCAAAAGTCAACACATTATATTGTTTAATTAACCTCAAATTTTTCTCCTAGTAATTGTTCGATCGTTTTCTCTTTAATTAACCTCAATTGTTGTCGGACTTCAATTCATTGGGAAAATATTCAATGTAAATGATAGAGATATATCTATGTACGTACGTGTGTGTGTATACATCAACACCACAAATTTTGAAAGGAGGACAAGAATCAATAAATAAGTTCAAGTTTTGTACATCATTATCATTATATATAAATAATTTTTTACGCTATCAATCATCCAAAGAACATTTATTATTGATCTACAAGTAGATTTTCTTAAAATGTGAAATTTAAAATGTTTAAAGATAAAATATATTATATATTATAACAGGTAAAGATAACTCGACTCTGATAGTCTGATAGTGTAAGAATTATTTACGCCGACGTTATTCCACTAGCCACTTGGAAAAAATGATGGTGAAGGGAGTGGATGGGGGTCCTCAACATGGAATGTGAAAGTTCCTTTCAAAACTAGACACGTAGTGTGTTTTGCTTTCGCACGAGAGAATAGAACAAGAGCAAATTAATTAAAAAGGGTCCCCAAGACTTAAATTGCTAAGGATTCTTGGTGACAAAATGGACGTGCATAAATATAAACATGTATTATAAATTTGTAATGTATTGTCACCAAGTAACACACATGTTGTACCCTCACACATGCACACCAAGAAACACACACATTATTGGAGTAGCTAGCTAGCTGGTGGTGAGAATGTGATGAGATACAGATTTAAAATTTAAATTTTTTGAGTTTAATATTTATGTTCTTATAACTGAATATTCCTTACACTTTTGAAATTATAACTTCATAATCTAATAACTACTGAAATTTTGATAATATGTTTAATGTATATATATATATATATAATTTGTGTCGAAAATGTTGGATTCAGTAGAAACCAGTAATAATACTCTTTCATTCGCCATTGGTGAGCGGTAGGGGGTATATATGTTCGGTTTCGACATCTTGGGCACGTAACGAATAGCAATATTGTCTCCTTAATTTCTTCGCTATCTCCTAATATCTTTTATTTACAAGCTGGATATATAAACCATGCATGTTAAAGTGTCAATTGATTATTAGAGGAAAATCAAAGATTTTAAGTAGATACCACCTATTGTATTCCTTTATAATTTTTTTCTAAAATTATTGAGTGATGCAATGATTTTTTTTTCCATCCACAAAACTGTTTCTATTTAGGAAGTGATCAGCGTACACTTAGGTAATTAATACTAAAGTAAGATGTTCCATATAATAAGGGGTGGGAAGAAAATTGGAGCAAAGACAAAATTGGAGTGTAAAGATGAATGAGACAAGTGACAAATGTAATACATCCTTGCAACAAAATATATAAGTACCCTCGTTTTAATTTATTTGTCATACTTCCTTTTTTAATTCGATTTAAAAAATGTCTCTTTCTTCTTTTGTGAAAACTCTTCAAAAAAAAATTAAATTCAAATTCGCACATTGCAGGGTCCATTTCTGGGGACAGCACTCGCAACATGATTTTTTTCATTTTCAAGGACTCAAATCCAAAATCTCTAGATAAGGGCGGAGGGATCCCAATCATCCCTCCCACCATAACAATAAGTAACATGCAAACGATTTATTCTCAAGGACTCTTTTAGCTTGAGAACAATTGATCTCATCAATGATGCATCGAACTTAAATGGTGCCAAAATTAAATCTCCTTATCCATTTTGTGTGAATTGTAAAAAACTTTAAATGGTGCCAAAATCTTCTTATCCATATTGTGTGTATTGTAAGAGGCTCATTTTCATTTTTCCCTTTTACTATATATTATTATGTACTCATAATTCACTTCGCCCAACTTCTAAAGTTGAATGTCTGGATGAAAGTTTGTTGATAAAAAATAAAGATACATAGAAGAAGGACTAGGCCTTGTCCTTCATATAATCTTAAGAAAGATTGAATATACTCCATCTTTCTTACATTTTGAGGGAGGTAAATAAAATAAAATATAATATCATATCATTTGTACTTCTATAATTTACTCATCTGTTATACATAACTGATTTCAATACAAACAAAGTAGATTTTGATATCACTTAAGTTCACAATGTATTGATTTGTTATGGTCTTTCAGAACTTTGGAGTTTATAGCAATCCTTCCTAGAATGTGGTTATGGCCTTAGATACTCTTTAGATGTGTCAATAATAATATTTCACAGTTATTATATTAAAAAAATTAAAAAATAAAGTAAAAAATTGTGTGATTAACTATCAAGGAAAAACGTCAAAATATGATAAATCCACTAAACAATGATTTATTATAGACTTATACATTATCCTTTTTCTTCTTTTTTTTAACTTTTGCTTGTTTATAGATAAAAAAAAAATAGGACCAATCAAATAATGTGATTGGCAATTTAATAGTTCCATTTTCCTTGTCTTAAAAAGGTTTAAATCAAGGTACTTTCTAGATAGGAAGCACTTGAAATGAGAAGGGAAGTCGACCACATAGTTATGGATCAACTTTTAACAAAAAAAGTTTTACCTCTTTGAAACTTCAGTCAAAAGGTACTATTTATTTTGGGTTAATTCATCGGTAATCACTCAATTTTTATTTTATTATATTAATATTATTAAATTATTTTATAATAAAAGATTAATTAATTTTACTTAAGTATCAGAAAATTACTAAACTTTTTTGTTTATAATAACAAGGAGACTCAATTCTACCGACACATCACGTAAAGTATAAAAGGGCCTACATTAAAATTACGGAGAAAGGCCAAATATACTCCTATACTATTAGAAATGATTTAAATATAACCCTCGTTATACTTTCAGTTCAAATATACATTTTTCGTTATACTTTGGGTCTAAATATACCCTTATACTATTAGAAATAGTTTAAATATACCCCACATTATACTTTCAGTACAAATATACCTCTCTAGATATATTTTGAATCCAAATATACCCCTTTTATTATATTTTCGGTTCAAATATACCCCTCATTCCTATATCTGATAAATGAACTATTAATGTCAACGGGAAGTATTCAGAAATAGGTGAAGCAAAGACTCTAAAGAGTTTGGATTCATGAGAAACAAATCATTAAAAAAGAGAAAAAAGAAAATTAAAGACTACAAGAAGAAAAAAAAGAACTTAAAGTGGAGTAAATTGAGATGGTTTAAATGCGTGAGTGTCAAAAATAAGGGCAAATCAACATAAAAGTTTAATGAGAGGGGTATATTTGGACCCAGAGTATACCGGAGGGGTATATTTGAACGAAAAGTATATCGAGGGGTATATTTAAACTATTTCTAATAATATGGGGGTATATTTGGACCCAAAGTTAATGAAAAGGGTATATTTAAACCCAAAATATAATGAGGAGTATATTTAAACCATTTCTAATAATACAAGGGATATTTGATCCTTCTCCGTTAAAATTATGGGCGCTTCAACTTCCATTATTGTTAACCAAACAGAGAATTTATTATTGCAAAACTTATAAAATAAAGAACAAAAAGACTACACACCCAATCTCAGGATATAATAAATTAATAATGAGTGCACTGGTTGAAAAAATGGAACAAAAATAATTGAGTATTCATGACTTAAAAGATTTGGATTGGTCACTAAGAAATCATTATGAGGACACTATATAGGAAGACATTTGTATAATATTTGTTAATGTTGAGTGAGTTTTTGGAAGACAAAAATAATTGTTAATGTTAATATTTATAAGATGTTTAGGCAAAATTAAGTATCTTTGCCAAGTGGATTTATCAAGGGATAAATACCAATTAGCCCATACCTTGGGCCTCCAGCATCCGTAAAAATTTGAAAATCATATAACAAGATAACTTCTTTTAAAAATTGTCTAAAACACACTTAATTAAGCATAAACTCTTTGGTCAAAGATGTTAGTTGAAGTTAAATACTACTCTAACAAATACGAATTTCAGGGGTTGTTTGGTTCATGGGATAACGTGAGATATTTTAGAATTAAATTTGAGAGTAAATTTTTTTTTGTTTGATTGAAGGCATAAATTATCCTTGGACAAACTTATATCTTCATCTAAATAAAAGATGACTTTAGTCTCAAACTTATCCTGAATATTCCATCTTAATTCTTATCCCGTCAAACTTTGTATTACTTTATCCCACCTATCAGGTGAGATAAATTAGTCCAATGATTATAATTTAGAACTATAATTCTAAACTAACTTAGTCCGCAAACTAAATGACCCAAAGTTCAAGTTAGCTAGTCATTTGAACATGCAGGAAAAAAAAAACTGAGCACCACAAAGCACAAATTAATAAATCAAACCCAAATTACAGACTTTTGACGTCTTCATATTAAATTCGAAAAATGTAAATTTATTTTGTTGTAGCTTCTGTTAGAGGTTGATATCTATACCTTTATTGGATTTATCGATTTTCCCTAAATATCGGAAATACTATTATTAATTAATTAATTATAGTTAATTAAATATAAGATGCTTCTTCCCGTATAATCATCAAACCTTTTAATCAGTTCATAAGTACAATTATTTGCATTAATTATTAACCGTCCATGTGAGGGACCATGTGGTCAACTTACATAACAAGCACAACTGAAAATTAAAATAAAGAAAAATAGTTGAATGAAAAAAAGTTCAAAAAAGTTTTTGCATTGTTTATACTTTCTTTTTTTTTTAATTTGCTTCTTTATATTACTCCATAGAAGGAAATTAGGAAGACATTGGTTATAAGTGTGTTCCCAAATAATCAAAAGTTGAAATATTTCTATTGCTTTTACTTTTATTTATTATGACGATAATATAAAATGAGTTTAAATGAAAAAGTGAGGATTTGTATAGCTAATTTCAACTTAAAGAAATTGAGATTGAGTATAGTTATTATTAATATTTTTCACTTTTCAGAAACAATTGGTTGAAAATTACAAGTAGTCTTATAATGCTTTTTAGAAGCTAATTGCTGCATTAAATAATATTTAAATTTTGTGCACTGTTAGTATAGTATTTTTTTACACCATTAGGTAATATTAACTTGCTATAGTAGGTTACCAACTTATTTCTAATTAATTTTTCTATTTCATAAATTATAATTTTTTCCCCTCCTTTTTTGTCTCCCCTCTTCAAAGTTTCCCATCTTCCTCGACTCTCAACTCTTTGTTTCATAAATCATACATAGTTCTATTATCTCTGTTAATTAATCTCAAATGGTGAAAAGGCAAATAATAATTTCATTTTATTAATAAAGTTGAAGCCAATTGTCTCTACATCTCTTATATTAATATTATCTTCTTGTTCTATCTTTTTAATTTTCGCGTCTTCTTAATTCCATTATATTGATCTTTCAATCATTTTAGTTAAATCATGTTTTTAAGTTGTTTGTGAATTTTCTCCGGGATAATAATTGCATTCGTATTAGTAATTGTATTGTTATCAAATTTTTGATCTTCATGATATTTGGAATATCCATTGCGAATCAGAATAATAAGTTACTGCTTCTTTGAATTCTTCTTCTTGTTCGTCCAGATCATGACATGTCATATAATTTCAGAAGAAAAAGCAATAGCAATTAAGAAATTATTTGTGGTATTGAAGAATTATTTCTAAGTTTGGTATAGTGTTGAGAAAAATGATTAAAAATTTCAGATTTAAAAAAGGAAATAAAGTTGGTTAAGAAGATAATTACAGAACTAATTTTGTTTAGAGCACAAAGAGGACTCAACTTTCTTTTTCTATATTTTGCCTTAATTATATTTATATTTAAAAAGATATATTATTAATTACTTAATAAAGTTACCATGTTTATCTTTAAAATTACCTGATGGTGTATACACTGATGGTGCACAAAATTTAAACTCAAATAATAAAGGGATGGAGAAAAGGCAATTGTATCATGCAAATTATGCATTTTTTTTGTATGACAAATCTCAATTTCAAGTAAGTTCAATCGACTATAAATCATCACTTTTCATTTACATTCGTCTAAGTTCAATATTATAAAAAATCATGTAGCAATATATCCAGCATTAAAGTCTTCATTTTTTTTTTCTATTTACTAGTATAAATAAAAAGTTCAAAATATACGATCTAATTTGTCATAAATTTTGTAATATTAATAAATCCCGTCATAAAATCATCACCAATATATCATAATTAAGCCATTCATTTACTCACCAATATATCATAATTAAGCCATTCATTTACATGAACGTGACAAATTTCCACCTCCTACTAGGATGAAACTAACAAGTTACAATAATTTACAACAATATAATTATTCTTAAATTGATGGATTATCGAAAATAACCTTTCTACCTTTAAGATAGTGGTACAATCTGCATATATTCTATCATTTTCATACCCCACTTTATGAGATTACACTTGGTATATTGTTATTGTAATTGATGCAAAAATACAAATGAATAAAGATAAACCATAGTTGAATGAGAGTGTTGTGGGAAGTACCACAATGGTCCAAAGGGGGTGATTAATTACAGTATAATGAGAACATGCAGCCAAGCAAACAGACAATTTATGATGGGACCTATTATTATTATTATTATTAATAATAATTATTATTAATATTATAATTATAAATAGAAGGGGTGTTGGAAGGGTTGATAGGAGGAGGCCATCATCAACCATTATCAACATTGTCCTCTCTTGGAATCCTATGAATCTACAACCTTACCCTTATTCCCTAACAATATTTTCTCTCCCAATTTTTTTTTTGCAATTTCAAACTTCCAAGAAATCCTCCTCTTCTTCTTCTAGCTCCTACTACTACACCTACAATATAAAGTAAGTAGTACTAGTTAGTACCATTTATCTATTAGTAGTACCTCTATCCTTTTATTTATTTGGTTCACAAGCATCTTTACCATTCATATAGTCTTGATGAAAAGAAAAGAAAAAAAGAATCCTTTTTTAGGCAGTTCTTGATGGTAATAAGTGAGTCTTGATCTGTAATTAGATCTTAGTGTTCAAGAATTGTGTTGTATTTCTTGCTTGTGTCTTTTTTTCATTTGATTTGATTTTTTCCTCTTTTTTTAATGCTACTTGATGATGGATAATTGACACTTGAAAGGGCTGTTTTTTTCCATGGATCTTCACATGTTTTTCAATATTGAAAAAAGTTCTGTTTTTTGGTGCTTAATTAGTGGTCTCAGATTTCATATCTTCTCAAGGATAAATCTTTTTTCCTTATTATCCTGAAAAAGGGGGTTCTTTTTTCCCTTTGTTTATTTACATTTGGTATCAGGAAAATGAAATTATTGCAGTTTTAGCAGAAGTTTATCTGGTTCTTGGATCCATGTTCATAAAAATCTGGATTTGTTTTTTCATTGACACAAAACTGAACTTTTAAAGAAGATAAAGGACTTCCCAATATTGGGGTTTCCATGTCTTGTTTAGATGTGTAACATAGGTCCAATAATGGGGTTTCATTAATTTGGTGCATATGCTATTTATATTTAGGCTGATATCTTAATCTGCTTCTCTAGAAGGTGTATGTATGTTCCATTTATGATTGTCTTATTGCTATGGCCTGTTTAACTTTTCCTCATAATTGACTGATTGATATATGTTGCTGCTTGTTTCTATGCAGGTCCAGTGCACTCACCTATTCCAGAAGTTGTTGCTAGAAGAAAATCTCTTAGTTTCATCCTAGGTAAACTCCTATTCCATAAGTTCTGGTCTTTCCAATGATTTCTGTTCTGGATGACCTCTTTCTGTTTGGATCATCTTGCTTTCTGGACTGGCAAGAAGTATGGGGAAAAAGGGCTAGGACAGAAAGTGTTGAACCTTAATACCTACTCCGTTTTACTTTGTCTGTGTTACTTTTCATTTTAGTTTTTTTCAAAAAGAATGTCTCTCCTCTTTTTCTGGCAACTCTTTAATTCCAACTTTCCACATGACATGTTTAAGACCACAAGATTAAAGGGAATTTTGGTACATTCTACATATGTTTAGTTTAAGAACACAAGATTCGCAAGTTTTCTTTATATTCTCAAATTCCGTGTCAAGTCAAAACCAGACAAACAAATTGACACGGAGTTTTGCGAGCCCGTTTGAATTGGCTTATTTTAAGTGCTTTTTAAGTTAAAATAGCTTTTAAGTTGTTTTATAGTGTTTGGGTAAGGTAAAAAAGTGTTTTTGGACACTTAATTTTAAGCCAAAATAGCAAAAAAAAAAAACTAAAAGCTAAAAACTGGGATTTTCAACTTTAAAAAAGCAGCTTAAAATAAGTCTATCCAAACGGGCTCTGCATATCCTGACTATTAGTCATGTACTGCCATTACTACTTCTGAGCAAGCTGTTTATTCCAGTCTACTTGGAATATTTAGAGAGCAATTTTGGAAAGTAATATTTGATTCACTTGAGCCGAGGGTCTCTCAGACAGCTCTCTGCCTCCAAGAGGTAGAGGTAAGGTCTGCATGCGCTCTACGGTAGAGGTAAGGTCTGCATGCACTCTACCCTTCCCTGACCCCACTTTGTGGGATTTCACTGGGTAGCTAAATATGAACTTATTTCACTTGGCTGGGAGATAGATTTTGACCGACTGTTTTGCTAAAAGAATATGAAGCTTGTGGTGTTGCTGTTCTTGTTTGAAAAACTATTTATACTCTTTTTTTCATTGGTCAGTTTATAGTTTTGCCTGGACGTCTATATGTCTTTTCTAATGGTTGATGTTTCCTTTTGTGACTAGATTCCAATCCATTATGGGCCTCTCACAGTATCCAACTCCAGCAGATGCAGGAGTGCTCTGTGTGATTCTAGTGAACACAGCCATATCCATCTCTATTGTTAAGGAGATGGTCCGATCGATCCTTCATGTGATTGGCATCCGCATTGCATCATGGGATGATTATTCCATCGAAGGCCCCTTGGACCCGTTTGAATGTCGCAGAAGCCCATCAGAGTCATATATGGAGGAATTCAGAAGCCATACCCCTGCAATTCGTTATGATTCAATCTGTATCTCTAACCACGCTGAGAAAGAGTGTTCGGTCTGCCTGACAGATTTTGAGCCTGATGCAGAGATAAATCATCTATCATGTGGCCATGTTTTCCACAAGCTTTGTCTAGAGAAGTGGCTCAAGTACTGGAATGTAACTTGTCCACTTTGCAGAAATTACATGATGTCTCAAGAAGGCGAAGAAGATACGTGTCCTATGTGAGCTAGAAGTTTATTGAGGCTATAACACTACTATACATCTGACGATGTTCTGGTGTACAGCTTAGTAGTGTGCAGGCTGAGTACATGCAATGGTTGACATTGGGTAGTTCTGTAGCTTTTCATATTTGTAATGCTTGGCGTCCTCTCGGAGTGACGGGTCTCTTTGCTGTGACCAAGAATTCATACATTCTTGTACATAATATATGGAAGATTTTCTTATGGTGTTTTCCATCTTCTTGCTTAGCTATAAAGTGAAAGGTCTCTTTCTGCTTGCTTAATTGGGTGTTTTCTGAGAGGTTATTTTCAGTGTCCGGGAAGCTATGTTGTTTGGATTCTTAAAAAATGTTGACCCACCCATATTGGATCCTCAAAAAATGCACTACTTTTGGATGATTCGACAAGCAACAGGCAGTATTTTTTGGGTGGGTGGAGGGAGGAGGTTAGGCAAAACATGTGCAATGATTGAACTCAGAATCAGCCAATAAATAAAATAATGTACAACCAAGCATTCTTCATGACTTTACAACTTTAGTAATCAGAATTCAGAGACAGAAAACTGTCTTTATTTTACATGCTTAATTACAGATGAAATGCTAGAGGACAGCAAGAATTATCCCAAAGATGAAACATTACTTGACTAAATTTCCAGCATCCATGCTATGCATCAGAATTGAGTATTGAGTCATTTTTCAGCAGCCAGCTCGGAGAGTTTCGAGCCAACAGACCTGCTATTTCGAGTCAGGCTAGAGGTCCTGTGGTATCTGCATCTGAAAGAACCGGCATGTGTGGTTGGTGAGCACAAGCAGTTGAACTTCGCGCTCTTTGGTTGGCCTGAAGGTGAGGATGGCATTGAAGATGGCAAGTGCTTCATGCCCTCCAATACACTGCTTGGCACAATCAATTTCTTCTTAGGTCGTCCAATCTCAATTCTATGTTCACTCACACTTGATTGTTCAGCCATTTCTTGAGTGGACTCTGCAAAAAGGACCCATCGTTAAAACAATAATCTTTTGAATGTGGTGTCTGCGTGTATGATCCTTGCAGAGTCGTAAGATCATGTATTGAGGCTAACGCTGCCTAGTCCCAGAAGGTCAAGAAAGTTGGTGACTTAATGACGAAGAGAGAGGTACAACACTTTGGCATTATCTGTCATGAATTATCTTGCGTGCCATATGAGAACCCTTGATTCTTGAACTAGACATGTTTAATATTTTGAAAGAAATTTTGATGCACATTTAGAGGATTGGTGAAAACATTGCAAAATCAACGTTTAAATTACAGCAGATAGAAAAAAAAATGCTAGATGACTTCTTCCTGTTTGCCTAGCCTCGATAGGCACCAATGGTGGAGGGCTGGAGGCTAACTAC
Organism: Jaltomata sinuosa; assembly: GCA_003996215.1. Taxonomy (NCBI): domain Eukaryota; kingdom Viridiplantae; phylum Streptophyta; class Magnoliopsida; order Solanales; family Solanaceae; genus Jaltomata; species Jaltomata sinuosa. The sequence goes on along the minus strand of QJPP01001344.1, from coordinate 226,193 downwards.
TTCACATTCATTATCTACTATATATATACGTAAAAAAAAAAAAACTGGTTCGAATGAACCCCTATCACCTCTCTAGCTCCACCCCTTTTAGGCACAATTATTTGGTATTTGTGCTGGTGAATGTAAAAAAGTAACATGTGCAATAGTCAAAGTGTGCGCAAGTTGTCCAAGCATCGAAAAGAAAAAGGGACAAAGACAAAGGGAGAAAAAAAGAAAACAAGGATATAATCCAGAAAATTTATAGAGGTTCATTTCCATTTCTTTTTTAATTCATCTGTTCACTTTTTCAAATTATGTTTTCTCTGGCCCAAGTTGTGGATTGTAATATTTTCTAGAAGAGAAAATGTTTTCTTTTCTTCCTTGAATTCAAATGAAAAGGCATGGTAGTATGTCAACATTATGCTTTTCTTTTTTCACCATATGGCAACACTAAAGATCCAAAATTAGCATGACCAGAATTAGCATTCCATTTTCCATAAAGATCCAAAAAGAACATTGTCAGGACACAAAAAAAAAAGCCATTTACATTAATTAAAATGAAGAAATTAAAGGATCACCATACTGTAAGAAAAAAAAAATTATATATTATTGCTAGTGAGAGGTGGTAGGTATCACGTGGAATTAGTCGATTTGCGTGAAAGCTGAGCTCCGAATAAAGAATCCTATGAAAAAAATCATATAATACCTGGAGATGCAGGTATGGAGAATTGTTGAAAAGCAACAGGATTTCGAATGAATAAGAGCAGAAGAAAAAGTAGGAGAAGGATTCCAAGGAGAATTCCTCCCAAAAGAAAAAAACAATTCCTCTCCAGGAATGACTTTACTTTCTGCTCTCATGTTTATGCTTGCCTCTTCCTGAGGCTCTTGTCATTTCTGTTTTTGACACCACTAATTTTAACTTCTTATTATATTATGAAAATATAAATTTTATACTTGTGTTATACATGAACTACCATGTAATGTAACAATTTTTTTAATTTTATTTAAATTAGTCAATCCCATCCTACAAATCTGATGCCGAAAGATGCATTGGATTGGGACCACCCAAAAAAAGAACGGTCCGGTTATATATAGAGAAACCAGCTTGTGTGTACCTCAGCTATTCCACCGAATACATGCTACCTCCGACATTTCCATGAATTGTATCCCAACTTCATCGACCACGAGCCCCAGAAATTTGGTGCAACAAAAAATTAAACAAGTTGAAATCCTTGCATATTTTCCCTTTTTATTTTTGGAGAAAATGGGAACCAGATGTGGTGTTTGGGGAGTTGTAAATACAGCTAAGTTACTCGGACTCGGGTACAAGTGTCCAATACTGATATAAATCTACAGGTCAGATCCTTCATGATCTAAATTTTAAGCTTCGAGATCCAAGTGCGGATACAGGTACGAGGAAAGATGGAAATAAAAGAAGAAAATGACATTTTACAAGAACTGACAATAATGTTCCAAGATTTCCAATTCCACCTGGAATAAATAAAAGTGGAAATGAAAGAAGAAGTGTTTGAGATTGCTCAAATCTGCAAAAGCAAACACTATTTCTTCATTCCAATAAGAAAAGCAACAACACATTTGATAACCTTGTTCAGCATCATAACTACACCCCACCAGGCAAGTCTTCCACTAAAACAGCGATGCACGCAAGTAATTGACCTTCCGTTTTGATCATACCTTTAAGCAGACTAAACGGCAGGGCTTGACAGAGGATAACTTATCCAGAGTCAGATGCCTATAGTTTGCAATACAATCTAATTACCTTAGGAAATGAGAATACACGACTGAGTTGTCAATCTACTTATTTTCAATGACACTTGAAAAGCATGATTCTTTCTTCAACAAGCCAACTAGTACCAGTATGCAATCAAGGATGCATTGAGTTATTCCATATATGTCAAGTACTTTAGTTCTACTTGTGGAGGATACGGAAATATGCTATAATGCACATTAACTACCTGTTTGGCCATAAAAAATATTCACTTTTCCGGAATCAAAGCCTGAGAGAAGCATTTTGATTCGCATGAGCACAAAATGAGATCAAACAACAATTTCACGATTAATGTAACTGCAATTTAAGTCAAGAACACAATGATATTCTTATTAACTTACCAAATGAAAGGATACAAGCTTGAAGCAGACACTGAGTACAATGCAACTACACTATAAAGAGGTACCAACTAAAGAAATAATCTGTTATTGTTTTTCAAAATAGATACTTACGAATTCATTCTACAAATAAAGCAAAACTTACCTAAAACAACAGTATGGTATAGATTTATCCAAAAACTGCAGGAGTAAAGCTTCAAACACCAGTCAGAAATTAACTGGACGAAGTGCATGTATTGATTCCATCCTTGCAGTCTTTGGTGAGATCATTAAATGTCTCAACCTGCTTTTTACCCCTCAAGAAAACTTCCGTATCAACTGAAGCTCTCATGTACAAATCAAATTCAACTGGATTTCCATTATTAAGTTTTGCCGTCTCTGCATGCCACTCACTGTTTTCATCCCAAAGATCATTATATTCATGAAGGAAATGGGTGGAATACTTGTCTTTTAAAGGGTTAAAAAGGGATGTATCTGGTTCATTGGTTGCAATATACAGGTTCCTCCCATCATCGATCTTGTCCTGCAAGCTAGACAGTAGAGCCTCGGGAGAAGTATCTTCTGCCAAATGTGGCCACATTTCACGATTCCTTGCCTTTTCCCCCCTTACAACATGAACTGAGTCATAATCCCAATTCAACCTTGATGAAATAGCTGAAACAATGTCCATCAATCGTCTTGATTTCCATACCAGATGCCATGGTCGTTGAATGACAGATTCTGTCTCACCCTCGCATACCCTGTACCAGTAATTATCTGGCTCTACAGAACCAAATTTCCTCATGATTAAAGTATCCTGCACTCCAGATAACTTCATCGGTGTAATCCTAAAATCCTCCACAAGATGAAGACTTAGTCTGTCTTTTTTATGCCATTTCTTCCAATCTGACCAAAACTGGACCTGATCGAGGACTGACGCTGAATCCTTTAAGTGCTCAAAATCGAAGTAAAACCTGAAATCCTTTCCTTCCTCGTCTACACCAGATGAAGTGTAAATCTTGGATAAACAAATACTTAAGTCCATTATCAATGTCCTGTTCAAATATTGAGCCTCGCCCAACGCACACATAAAGCTCCAAAGGTAATGGCTCATGCTCTTGCACCTATCCCCACCTCCAGAATAAATCAAATACTTACCATCACCAAATGAACTCTCCGATTCCACCACAGGAAGTGAGTCATTTACAACTTCCCCAACCACAGGCAGAGCAATAGGTTCACCCTCCGTCTTAGGAGTTGCCTTCTCAAACCCCTCATCTAGCTTACCAGGAGTTCTGTCAGACCCTGCCCCCCTGTTCTTTCTCTTCCTCTTGCGAGCATTTCCACCAGAATGATAATCACCTATACTGACCACATCAAGGGTGCAGTTCTCTGACCTAGAAACCACAAAAGACCGGTAATCCTTATAAAAGGCAGCAGTCTTCCCTTCCTTAGGCCTAAACCGCCACGCCATGTGGCAGGAACTATCACTAGACCCCCTGACCGGCTTCCCAAACCGGTAAAAATGTATGTCCTTAAACTTCTCAATAGCAGCCCTCATCAACAAATGAAACACATCCGGATCAGTGCAATCAATGGGATCATCAGTCTTGCCACGACAGTCCAAATTATTCTCAGAGACACTTCCATTGTCACCCTCCGAAACATCAACATCATTGAGGTTTATGAAGGTTGAAAACGCTGTCTGATTAGCACCAAGAAAGTCCTCACCAGTCCTCACAACACTATCATCAGCTCTAAATGTAGCATTAGATTTGGAAGTAAGGAAATTAGTGATTTTTGCTGAAGAGTGGAACAAAGGGTCTTCAGGCTGATAAGTTGCAGCAATTATAGTGAAAATCAAAACCCCAAGTACAAATATACTGAAACAAAGGTTCCCTATCATTGCCATAGCATTTTGACCCAAATTTTCTGGCCTGAAACTTCCAGTCCGAGACAGCAAAATTGACGGCCTACCCAACATTTTCCGCCCACTTCTTCTCACAAAAATGAGTTCAGTATAGCATTAAAGCCTCAAACACAACCAAGAACTATATCTGCAAAATGGGCAAAAATAAATTATTAGGCTACCACCACTCAAAAAGATGACTAAAGGGTATTCAAGAAATATGAAATTTGACAAAGTGGCTATTCGTTTTCCCAGTTTTTCTCACCAAAATGAATTCACTATAGCACTAAAACCTCAAACACAACCAAGAACTAAATCTGTAAATGGGCAAAAATATATAATTAGACTACCACCACTCAAAAAAATGACTAAAGGGTATTCAAGAAACATGAAATTTGACAAAGTGGGTATTTTTTCCCCAGTTTTTCTCACCAAAATGAATTCACTATAGCACTAAAGCCTCAAACACAACCAAGAACTAAATCTGTAAATGGACAAAAATATATTATTAGACTACCACCACTCAAAAAAAATGACTAAAAGGGTATTCAAGAAACATGAAATTTGACAAAGTAAAACCAAGAATTCATAGATCTGTGCAAGTACAAGCAACAAAAGGAAAAAGAAAAAGAAAGAATGAGTATCAAGGGACTTTGTATAGTATAAAGATTCATTCTTTACCTCATACAGCTCTTGGTGATTTTCAGAACTTGTCTTTCACTCTCTCACTCTCTGTAGAGACTAATCAGTGAAGCAAAGCTAATTTATTTTACTTAATTTTGAGAGTCAAGATCCTATATGTTTATGGGCAGCGGGTATTTGCCGTTTCATTAAACTAAATTAGATTAAATATATTTTAATGGGATTAACAATGTACACCGACAAAAACATCGGTGGTCGAAATGTGATTAGCGAATAAGAGTGAGGCCCTAAATTATGGAACAATATTAGCGTTATGCCTTATGATTGCTTCGAAAATTTGTAGTCTCACCCCTCGAGGTTTTCTTATTGACCAAATTATCCTCTGGCTTTCAGAATAAAGTTCTAAATAATGCTTATTTGCTCTTATGAATCGTTTTATCTAATACGGGGCGATGTGTAAGCCTCGAGACAATGGACTAAGTTTCATGCATCTTTTATTTTTAATGTTATAGAGATCCCAAGAAAAATATAAAATAACTGAAAATGTACGCAGAATTTTTTCATTTAAAACATTAATCAAAATTAATAATTAACTAAAAAGATAATCAGAATTGCTCAATCTAAAAAAAAATAATAAGAATTTTCAAAAAAAATGAGTAAAATTTTATAAATTAACTTTTATAAAAATGAAGTAGGAATATACAAGCAAAAATATCAAATTAGAGCAAGTGATGAAAGATAATGCGTTTTTGCTTTGAAGTTTCAACGTTGATCATTTTCTTCATTTACCCAGTGAAAGAGGAAGAAAAAAAATAGATCTAAAAATAAAAATAAAAACATTTTTAAATTATTTAACTGCTTAAAGTTTAATAACACGTTAAATTTTGTGTTTTTTTGTATTACTTTAAGAACTTGTTTAGCAATTTTAATTTTAATTTTAATTAGGAGAGATCTTTTGTGCTTAAGTCCCAAAATAAAAATTCGTCTGATATCTATGTGTATGGCCAGACTACTTTCTCCCCCACAAACTGCTTCGATGTATTTTTACTATGCTCCGCCCTAAAATTTGCTCAAAAAACGTCTTTAAAACATTGATTTGGGGTGAAGTATTGGCCAGTCAAAAACTTTCAAAAGTTCAAAAAATAAAAATTACGAAAATGAAGATGCTAAGATGGATATATGGGCTTACTAGGAGAGATATGATTAGAAATAAAGATATTCGAAAGAAGATGGAAGATGCACGAATGTCTTAGTACGAAGGTGTGAGAGGTTGGTTAGATTTCAAAAGAGGTAGAGGTAGGCCAAAAAAATATTAGAAAGAGGTGATTAGATATATAGGACATGGCACAGCTTCTTCTTACCGAGTATATGACCTTAGACAAGAGGTTATGGAGGACACAAATTGAAAATGAAGACTAGTAAATAGTTGAACGTTATCTCACTTATCCTTCCATATTAGTAGTTAGGGGTTAACAAAACCAAATAAAAAACTGCACCAAATCAAAAAAAAAAAAAATCGACTAGTGATTTGATTTGGTATAAAAAAAAATTCGATCATAAGTGATTTGATTTGTATTAACTAAACAATTCAATCCGAAATCAAATCAACCCGACATTTTATATATATATATATATATATAATTATTTTATACATAAAAGTATTATTATAATATGTTTTATATATTTTTCCTTATTTTTACCATAATTTTTATTTTTAACATCAGATTTGGTCTTAATATTTAAGCTCACTGCCCATATATGTTATTACGATAAATAAAAATCAAATCAAACTAATTTACATTCTAAGTCCTTAATATTAATGTTTCGTTCACTTCTAAGTAGGAAGTTGTAAGCTCAATTCAAATTGGTGGCAAGCATAAGCATATCAACTTGATTCCATGGTTGCATTTATCTCTAGTAGAATAGTATAAGTTTGATATTCTCATTTTTATTTATAACGGCGTGAATATTTGACGATTTATTTGTGTTGACTGAAGCGATTTGATAATAGTTTCATCAATATCTATCAATTTTCTTACAGTTTTGTGAAACATGTGGCTATTATTGATTGTTGAAGAGTTAAATAAGTTTTGAGACAATCGAATTTAATTGTCCTACAAATGCTTAAAGATGATTCACATCGAACCACAAAAAAAATTGAAAAACCCCAAAAAAAGTCGAAGTTGAAAAAAATGTGACTATTAATTTGGTTTGATTTATAAATATAAAAATCCAATACATTTGATTTCCAAATTTAAAAAATTTGAATCAATTCGGACTATGTAGAACCCTACTAATAGTCATTATTACTGATCTTGTAGTTTTTTGTTCTTCGATTTATGTTATTATCTATTGTTTCTTGTACTTTGATTATGTTATAGATATTATTTATTTTTCAGAATGTTTTATCATGATATTTTTATTATATTATTGTGGCTTCTTCATTTTTATTATTTATTTTTCTAAATTTCTTTGATATACTTGTTCCTGAACCGAAGGTCCATCAAAAATAGTCCTTTACCTCTCAAAGTAATCTCAATTTATGAATACGCTGGAAAGATCATGCTTTGTATCTAAAGTTAATAATGGCTCATGGTCCTCAATGAGTAAAGGACATTTTTTCTAGCTAAAACCCTATCTAATAAGAATCATCAATTCCCTTCATTCTTAATTTCTCATCTTTTTTCATGTCAAATCATAATTATTTTTAAAGAAAACAAGCCTTTTAATAGGGCTTAAAAAAGACAGCCATCTCATCATAAAATAAAAAATTAAAATTTTGAGATTATGAGTTCTGAATTTTTTGAGAAGCAACTAACTAAATTTTGAAGTGACTATTTATACATATTAAATAGATCTTTTAGGACAAATGCAGTGTTAGAGCTTAAGTTATGGGTTTGGTTTTACTACAATATACTATTTACACCAAAATTATTGAGTTCTATCAAATTCGTAAATTTCAGTGTGGTTCCGCATATATACTTGGGGTGGAGGAGAAAATGCCTCAAAAATATAGGCAGCTCAAGGAGCAAATATGAAACAGGTTTGGGACTAGAGATATTAACCTACTAATCCCCTATTCCCTCTTTTCTTTTCTTCTCTTCTTATTAAATGGTCAATTAATTGGTAAAGGGCAAATTATCTACAGTACAATTTTTAATTGGTTTTCCAAGAAGATTTTAACTCTGGTCCCATGAAGTTTTCATTGCTAGAAAATGGAGTGACAAAGCAAAGAAGTCAAGATTATAGGAAGAAACTGTATATGGCCAAATGACAGATACCTTATTCAGTGAATTTTCTTCTGCAGAGGAATCTTTTCCAACAAAACTTCCTCTCTTTTTTTAATAATCAATCTTATCTAACAAATTTGAAGCCCAAAAAAAGGGTAGATATAACATATGGAAAATGGCAATGTGCAAGTACTTGCAAACTTTACAAATGAGTGATAAAATTAGAAATGTACAATGCTAATTAAGGTCAAGAAAACCACCTTAGCAGGGCCACTGGTGTTACCACCAGCAGTACTATCTACTAGCTACCAGTTTCCAGTTATATGGTCTTTTGCAACTCCGCGTCTTTCCACATAAAATCGGGCAGAGGAAGAAGAGCTAACATAATCCATTTACATAGCTGCTTTTTTCTGAGCTGTATAGTGGTTTATGTGAAAACCTGAAGCTACCTAATTACTCATAAAGACCACACCTTTGAAGGGGTACATGATGAAGCCCTTAACTGTAAACGACTCATGCTCAGCTCCATACTTCTGTGGACCATGTCTTGCAACAATCTCTTGGCTGTTTCAGCAGCTTTATCCGTTCCATCAACTTGCGCAGCAAAGTCATACACTATTCTTTCCAATGTGGAGGATGAGAATCTATTTTCAGGAGGGGAGTCTCGAAGCAAGTCCAAAAGTGTTCTAGCTCTTTCCTGAGCTTGAGGTGTGCCCTCTGCAGTTAACCGTAAAAGGCCTGGAATGGCGCCTTCTCTGAGAATGAGTTCCCTGTACTTGTCTCGGCTGCTTTGACACAATGACAGCAAAGCCCTAACAGCGTGTTCTGTGCTGATGAGTGACCCATCCTCAACAGTTTCCACTAGAGTGAGTATTCCACCATCTGCAATTGTGATGGCATCTCTTCCCTCCTCAGAATTAGAGAGGATTTCCAATAGAGCTGTGGTTTTCTCGGCAAACTTGGAATATTTCTTGCAGTCTTTGAGGAGATTCATTAGCGGGAAAACTGCTCTAGCATCAAGAACCAACTTGGGATCTTCTTTGCTTGTGGAGAGATTGTGGAGGGCTGTGACAGAATCAACCCTTCCTTGAACAGTTCCTGAACTCAGGGACTGCACCAGAAGAGGTCCAACTCCGGATGCAGCTATTGTTGGTTTGTTGGTTGCAGCAGCTGACAGTGTCAAAATAGCAGCAGTTGCTAGTTCTTTCAAATTGCCATTTTGGAACTTGAGGAGCTCCACAAGGGGAGGGATGGCACCAGATGCAACAATCCTTATTTTGTTTCTGATAAGTTTCAAAAGGAATATACGGAGATAAGTTGATTATCCTTGAATCAAGCAATTATTACAAAACGGGGGGAAAACTAAAAGAACAATGAAGATATATCATATATGCCCTCAAGATGCAGAAAACCAAAGAAGTTATTCCTTAACAAGGCTGTTGTTCGCAAGTATGCAAAAAACCATGCTTAGGTGAAATGAAGGAATCTTGCTTACTTACAGGAAAGAGAAGAATATGAAAATAAAACATGATCATGTAAGCACACCAACTATCCTCTATTCTGTATAATCATCCATCTTTACTCCAGAACTTATGGAGACTCAAGTAGAGGTCCAAAGAAAAATTCATGGAAAAACAAGCAATTTAACCAGGTTTACATGTGGGAAAAGGTATATTAATTATGAAACCCGAGGATCAAGCTTCAGATTGTGGCAAAATTTGATCATTTATTGGGGAGCTATGACATTTTAATTGTACCAATAACAAGAAAAACTCACAAGGAAAAATAAGGCATCAATTACCATAACAAACAGGGCAAAGAAAAATTTGGAAGTACTCCCGGAGAATACAAAATAATTAGAAAAACAAAACAAACAAAGAACACAAAAAAGATGGAAAGACAGAATCTAGGGGAGAACTTAAAATTAAATGTCAAAACAATAATCCCATCATCTAGTCGTGTCACAACCTGTAGGGATGGAAAAGCTTCCTCCCTTGTGTCAATAGATAGGTCAGGAGACAATGTGTATAAGATGATTGAAGAATGGACATATTGTAAAGGTACAGCCTGTGAGAAGTTCATTTAAATGCCTAACGTGGGAGAAAGGTATATACTAGCATCATGAAACATGGTCATTTTTTCTTCTTTTTTTTTCCATAAAACCACAAAAATGGAAAGAAGATGTATTCTGCCCTGACCGAAAATAAGATATTACAGAACAGGATGACATCTTCTAGTCAGATGCAAAGGTGCAAGAACTTCATTATCACAGCAAGAAGCCCAAAGATCATGACTTTTTGACCTTTCAAAATCTCAATCAGAACACAGTTTATGAATACCATGAAATTGTAGTCGTTGCACATTAAATGTGAAACCTTTTCTGTCTGGCTCCAAACAGGCATTGACAAGCAAAAGTTTAGCATTGAATACAACTTCTAAATGCCAATTTAGGGTCTCAGCTAGGCCCAATAGCTCATTTGTTAGAGAAGCTCCTAGGTTTAAGTTTTTCTACGAGTATATTACAATTTTACATTGCTGCTTTGCCAGAGAGACAAGACCCTTGGTTCACAGCCCACAATTGAGATGCACTACTATTGAATGGTGACCTGTGGAATGCACTGGAAGTAGCGGCGGCAGTGAAGGCCACTTCTTCCTTTCCTATCACAGCTTCCCTGTGGGCACAGGAACTCCAGGTCACTGATATGCTTTAAAAATTATCTGGTATGTTTCTATTTATCTGATATCCCTGCATAAGTGTCTTGTTCCTTTTCTTCCCATAGCTCCCAGCTCCTTTCCCCTCAGGGTGCAACTAAGAAACCCCCATGAACCTCCCCACTGGACCCAAGTCTTGCTTGTGAGGTGCAAGACGTTCCTGGGCTCATGACCTATCAGTTAGGTCTTGTGCACCTCATTGCTGCCCGAGACATTTCAAGTGCATCTCACAGTTGGACCACACTCCATTTAGACATTTTAAAACACCAATGAGAAGATGCAACACTGAAATGTGCTTCTAAAGATAAAAGCTCAATGAATCAATGGTGTATCTCGTTCTGAGGGAACTGGAATATCCTTCTGTCCTAACAGTCCCTAATCTTTTCCATATCGTCTTTCTTCAGATATGAGTATTAGCATGAGCATGGCTAGCCTAGTTCATATACAAAAGAACTCCATGCCCCCATTCCAGTCTAGTGGCTAACTCTTTTTCCCTATTTTGCAAGTGAAACTAAATAACTAATGTCATCATAACATCTTGGTGACAATAACTCATGTAAGTAAAGAAATTATACTTAACATAAAGTTTCTGACAAATTAGCTCTGGTTGTTCTCTGATTACTAACATTCATCGCTTCAAATATTTCTTTCTGTTTAGAGCTGATGTGCAAACTGGGAACCTTTATAGCTGGTTGCTCTATTTGACCAGCCTCTTTTATATAAGATCCATTCTATTACACCAAAGGCTTAATCTAGAGCTTCCTACAGTTAAAAGGATTGTTGTTTGTCAAAGTGGAATTTGTATGACTTCACATTAAATCCAACATTTTCATCCTTTAGCTTCTTACAACAACAACAACAACCCAGTGTAATCCCACATGTGCGGTTTGGGGAGGGTAGTGTGTACGTACACCTTACCCCTAACTTGTAGAAAGGTTGTTTCCGATAGACCCTCGGCTCAAGTAACCATCCTTTAGTTTCTTGTTAAATGAAAATTGGGACACCCATTCCTTCTCATTTCTATGGTAATAAATATTTCTAGACTCAACATCCAAAATTTTCAATTTTACCGGGAAAAAGTCACAATCTTTCCTATCTAAATCATCTAGAGAACAAGAAATTACAATTAACAAACTAACCCTGAAATTCTTGAACAAATTTCATTCAGATAAACAAATATCCACACATGTATTTCCTTAAAAAGAAAGAGTTTTAAAGAGTACGAACCGTTCATTACGGGAGGCAAGATTAAGGAGGGCTAATAAAGCAGCTTCACGAGCAAGTAGAGAATAAGAACAAGGCTGAAGCATATCAACCAACGGCGGAATAACGCCGGCGGCACCAAAACGGGAACGAGTCTTGCCGGAAGACGACGATTTCCTCACCAATTTCCTAATATCCTTAGCTGCTTCGATTTTTGCCTCTTCTTCCACTTCACTCTTCAACTTCTCCGCTATTTCTTCTATTACATTCTTGCATTTTCTCTTCTTCTTCTGCTCCTCTTCTTCTTCTTCTTCCATCAATGGCTCCTCTTTTACCATTTTTCGAACACCCTTTTGAGTTCTCTTTCAGAGAGGTGTGTTCAAAAATGGAGATTTTTTTGTTGATTTCTTTACAGGTGAAGAAGAACTTTCAAGATTCAACTGTTGTACTTTTTTGTTTTGGAGGTTGTACCTATTTGTGACTCCGGAGGAAGAAAAAGGCTCTCTGTATTGTCATTTTCATACCATGGTAATTTACTAATTTTGCATACACCCCCCTTAAGTTTAAGAAAATACACATTTACTACCTTTTACTTTGGAAGTAACGCTTCTAGCAAGCCGAAAAAAGAAAAAAGAGAGGAAGAACCATTATTTATCTCAGCAAAGAAAAATAGAGAATAATTTAGAGGAAATAAGTGAACATAGCTAAAAAAAATTACGAATAATAATAATAATAAAGTACTAACTGAAAATTATTCAATAAAAAAAAATATATCGAATTTTTAGCACATACAACTATCAAATCAGAGATCAAAGCAGGTTCGACAAAACAAAAAGAAAATTATTTTTATTATTTCTTGAACTAATAGAAGTGAAAAGGAGGAGATGGTGTTGCTTGAAAATTTAGAAACAATTATGTTTGGTAGTAGGCAAGTTTTTAAATAAAGTGTAGTTAGAAATTAGGATAACTTAAGCATCCTATATATAAAGGGGTTTTCATTAAAAATTGAGATCATGTGATTTACTTAGTCTAATTTCAATTAAACACGATATTGGCGTCATAGTTAGTTCAATAATGCATGCATTAATTAACATACAATATCCTTTAATCATTTTGATATAATGAGAATGATTCATCAATGAAGAAAATAATACTAAAAGTATGAAAGCTAAAGGTGTTCTTCTTGATGTGGATTATTCTGGATTAAATAATGATCCTAATCTCCACATATCAATTCAAAAATGTTAATCAAAATACTATAATTTATTTTTATACTAGTCTAATTCAGGATCGTGGGAAGAGGGAGGAGGGAGAGTAGTATAGGGTGGTATGATTGATTGATATGAATTATTGAATGATATACATTGAGACGTGTATAAAGAAACTTATATAAACTTGAATTATTAAAAAAATACATAATTTAAATTTACATATAAATAGCGAAAAGAATTTGATACTATTAGGCCATTTAAAAGCTAATCGCATAAATTTTCTATAATAAGTACAATTAAGATAAATAATGAAACGAGTTATCATTATATGAGAATCAGAAAGTATGAGAGAAAGAGAGAGATGAGAGGAAAGTAATTATCGGATTAAGTGATGATTTATTTATGAGAGGAGTCCCTCTATATATACAAGTCTAGAGTGACCTTTACTATTCATGAACGACCTTTACTGTTCATGAATATGACTCTTGACCTTTACTATTCATTGGCCTTTACTATTCATATGGCCTTTACTATTCATATGGCCGACATACTATTCCTATGGCCGACATACTATTTTACTACTTTATGACTTTTTACATATAAAAACAAACTACTTTACTTTTACATTTTAGAGCTGTCTAATATATTGGCCGTTTATTTTGGCCGACACTACACGACGAAACTTATTACAATAATTACATAACTGCTTTTGTCAATATCTCCTTTGTAGCTATCTTCGGTATCTGCAAGCTGTCCTTCTTCTGTTAGTCCATTTATTCAAGCTGAACGTCTGGAATAACATTATCTTCTCCTTTGCATTTGAAGCATATATGATCTGGATATTTATGGCCGATTAGCTTACAGTATCTGGTCAATAGTTCTTCTGAAATGAACCCTGTCTTCAAGGCTCTGGTTGTTGGTTGTAGTTCTGGTTTTAATAACGATAAAATCCATTTCTGAACTTCATCCATATCTGCTTGTCGTAACTCTCTTGAATTGGCATAGATCATTAAATGATGTCTGGAATAATAGCTCCAAATAGCACTTCCTTGTAGATAATTTGTAGCTAATTCGTGGATGATAGTTGATATACCAATTATTCTTTTATTTGCATAAAAACTTGGTATCTCAACTTTTGGTATATCTGCTTGTTGTGATATCTCTTCCGGTATAATCATTTCTCTAGTCAGGCCTATTTTGACTACCTGAATTAGGGGTTTTATTTCATCATATAATATTTCTGCTGATGCCGTATAAAATTTAATAAAAAATAGATTTCCATTTGTAATTCTTTTATATGTAATGAAAGCTTTGTGGAGTTTGTGGGATTCCACTTATCTCTTCGCCGTCGTATGTATATACGGTGCTAAGTAATCCGTAGTTATAACAAGTTCTAACTAGGTTTGAATTTGTTTTTGGCTGTGCTATCAGCCGGTTGTATCCTTGTAACTTTTGGGTTAAGTAGTCTTGCTCTGGTTTTTCGGGGTTATTGGTAGATCTTGGGTTAAGGTTTAGGAAAGTTTGTATTTTATATATATTGTCGATGTAGGCTTGGGTGATATGATTGTATATTTTTTTATCTCTGTGGAGGCTATTTGCATATGTGGTTGTTTGGGGTATGGCACTTGGTATCTCAGTGGATTGTCTTTTGTGGGTAAATGGTTTATCAAATACTTTGTTCAAATTTGTATTTGTAAATGGTTTAATGCTAGCTTTTTTATTTTCTGCAGCCTTGCTTGTACCTGCAGCTGTATTTAGCAAATCGTTATGGGTTTTAAGGAGTTTCCCAACGTCTCCTTTTAGCTCTGGAATTTTTAAGTCTTCCGATCGACTTAGCTCCGCATGTTTAGAGTCATGCTGCTGACTTAGCTCTATCTTTTGTAATCTCGTTTCTATACTGTCCACTTTCAGAGAAAGCATAGTAAGGATTGAGAGAATATCTGGAGTATTATCCTCCGTCTGTGTGCTTTTGTCTTGATAAGTAATCTGCAATTGCATTCTTGTCAGTTGAAATTATCTCAATTGTAAATGTAAAGTTTTGTATATTGAGCACAAGTCTCCTTATTTCTTTTGTAGTAACTGAATCTTGTATTTTCCTTGTAAGCCACCATCTAATCTTGTATTTTCCTTGTAAGCCACCATCTAACTTGTGTATTATCTGTTCTTACAAGAAATTTATTATAAACTATGTATGGTTCAAAGTTTAACAAACATTTGTATAATGCAAATAGTTCTTTCCTATTTATTTCCCATTTTATTTGTGGTTCTGTATATGATCCTGAGTAATATCTACAATGGTGTTCTATCTTTTCATTTTCATATTTATATTTTAATACTCCGCCATAGTTATGATCGCTAGAGTCTGTTTCTACTATGTATGTAAATTGTTTATTTTCATCTGGAAAATATAGTTTTGGTAGCTGCTTACACATGTTTTTAATTTTTCTTATATGGGTTTTATCTGTATCATCAAAATGGTATTCTATGTCCTTTTTCAATTTTTTCTGTAATGGTTTTAAATCTTCTGCTAGCTTAGGTATATATTCTCGTACTTGGTTAACTAATCCTAGAAAGGATTGTAGTTTCTTCTTTGTGTCAAGCATTTCGTTCAATCCAATTATTTTTTGTACTATATGTGTTTGCATTTTTATCCCATTTTTATCTATTTGTATTCCTAGAAATTCTATTTGGTTTTTCATTATTTCTGCCTTTGCTTTGCTTAGACTTATTCCTGAGATTTCTATAATATGTATGAATTTCTCTAATAATCTTATATGTTCTTCTTGTGTTCTGGAGTATAGTAATATATCGTCTATATAGACTATACAATTTTCTAGCTGGTTAAAATAGTTATCCATAAAGTGTTGATATCTACCTGGTGCATTTTTATATCCAAATGGTAATACGTTCCATTCATAGAATCCTTGTGGTACTGTAAAAGCTGTTAATTTTTTAGATTCATCTTCTAGTTTTAGGTGGTAAAATCCTGATTTACAGTCAAATTTACTAAAATAATTATATCCTTGTATTTGTCTTATTTTTAATATTTTATTTGGTATTGGGTAGTTATATGTTTTGGTTTTTGCATTTAAATTTCTATAGTCTATGACCATCCTAGTTTTTCTTCTTTTTTGTTTACTATGTTTATTTACTATGAAAGCTGGGCTAGAATGTTTACTATTACTTTCTTGTATATAGTTCTTTTCTAGTAATTCATTAATATGCATCTTAAATTCTTCTAAATCATTGAAGTTATATTTTAAAGGTTTTTGAGTTATAATACTATTTTCTTCCATTAGTTCTATTTTAACTTTTGTTTTATGGTTTTCCCATCCTTTTAATGGTTCTTCACTATATAGTGTTTCTAATTTATCTTGTATTGTTTTTATTTTGTTTATTGAGAATATGATTAATTCTATTTTATGATCTAACTGATTTATGTTTTCTAATTTTTGGTTTATTTTTTCACTTCCTTTTATCCATTCTGTTGTTTTCCTATTTTTGTTATTAACTCTCTTTGCTCCTACTTTGTTGTTACATGGTGTTGTGAACCACCAATGCGTTTTCGTTATAGTGTGTGGATATAGTTTTTCTAAAAAGGGCATTCCTAATAACATATCTTTCGTTGTTAATTCGTAATTATATACTTCTTCTATTGTTAGTATTTTATCCCATATTTGTATTTTTATATTTTTTGCTTTATGTGTAATCATACTTCCTTCGTTATTAAATCCCGTTACTATTATTGGTGTTTTTTGCTTTTCCCATTTTTCTTCTGGTAAGCAATTATATTTAAATATATTAGCTTCTGCTCCTGTATCTATCATTGGTGTATAATATCTATTATTATATCCTTCTACTATTATTTTTGCTAGTATATATATTTTCATTTCATAGTTTCATTTTTAAACTCTTTTTATTATTATTCTCTTATTATTATGTGTTATTATTAATTGTTATTTTCTATACTATATGGTTTCATTTTTTCTAACCATTTTATTCCTAATATTGTATTTTTTTCTTGGTGTATTTCAAATTTTATCTTTATTGGTATTCCTCCTATAATTATTTCCTTTTTTACTATTTGTATCTCTTTTTCAGTCATTACCTATTTCACTTTCTTCTTCTTCTGATGATATTTCATATATACTATCATCGCTATTTAGCTCATAGTCTATGTATTTTATTTGCGTATATTTTTCGTCTTCTTCGAATATTATCTCTGATATTTGTTTTCTTTGTGGGTTTCTTGGTAATCTACAATTTTTAGCTATATGTCCTAATTTTCCGCAGTTATAACATGTACACTCTGTTAACTTTCTCTTTGGTCTATATGGCCTTTTTGTTTTATAGTTCTTTACATAATATTCTCTCTTTGGGTTTATATTTCTATACTTAGATTTATATTTTTTATATCTCTTATTTCTTGAGTATGGGTTTTATAATAATTAATTTCATCTTTATACCCGAATTTAGGTGCTACTTTATTGTTACAACATACTAGATTTTTTATTAGAGTTTTTTCTATTTGTAGTTTTTCTTGATATTCTTCACAAGTATTAGAATACCAGTGGTAATTTTCTATAATAAGTACAATTAAGATAAATAATGAAACGAGTTATCATTATATGAGAATCTTAGAAGTCCATTGATTGGTTGTCTGAATTTTTAGCTTTTCGGTAAAAAATTTATCCCTCACCTTGTAATTCCCTTTTCTTTTCTCCTAAATATAATTTAAAATTTTTAAAAAAAAAAAAACAATCTTTTTGACGGGACAAATCGAACAACACAAAATCTTCATTACGTTATCATCACATATATACATTAAATTATCGTAGAAAAGACATCAAAGAAAAGTTATTCTAAGAATACAAACAAGGAGAGAGCAACACAAATTCAAATTAGTTCTGCTCTAAAATAAATTTCGAACATTAAATGAAAACCGGCCAAACGTAACACATGGGCTAAGCTTAGTGTTGATCATAATCCATTTGTGTAGTATTATTGATTTATTAAAGTAAGCAGAAAGTGTCTATTTCAATTGCTTGATTAGGATGAAATTAATTATTAGGGAGGACAATATTAACATGACAAGAAAAGTAAAGTCAGCAAACCAAGTTCCAACAAGTATAGAGATGCTTAGATTTCTTTGTGAACTCCTTATATTATCAATTAACCGAAAACTGATAACGAATATCTTATTGGTTTGCTTATCAATTTTGCATGTTTACAAATTAAAAACCGATAAACTAAATCAATAATATACAAAACCGAATCGAACCTACTGATGCACACTCCTATGTCAAATTTAAGAGGCTTACTATGTATCAAGCCTTTTTTTCGTATTTTTATAATATTATAAGAATTTTACAGGAATTCAATTGAAAAAAAAATGTAATAATGCTTAAAATGAATGTTATGGAACACTTGGTATTGATCATGTATTTGAGTAGTCTCATGTTGTTTGGAGATTTTTGATCAAGTCTCCTTTGAAAAATTTATTTGATTAACAAAGTACATAAATATTCATTGAGAGATTAGAGAGCAATACAAAAGTTTTTCTAGAAAGATGTCCTAGATTTCACGATTTACAATTTTTTTAAGAAAAAATCTTCATTATTATGGTTATTCTTACAAGTATTTTGTCCAATTTAATTGATAAAGTAAGAAAATTAGATTAAAATTTTTTATAATCACATAAATATTATGACATATTTAAAATCTCACAAATTCTAAAAAATTTACGGTCATTCAAATGTTATGATGTATTAAAAATTACAAATTTAAAAGATCTTCCTTTTTTGGAGAAATGTATATCCAATTTAAACAAATAAAATAATAAATTAGTTGAAAAAATAATTATAATTATATATTGGGTCCGTACTTGGCACGGGCATCACCCTACCTAGTTAATTAATATATACTATATAATAATGCAGCCATAATAGTCTCTTCTAAATTAATGTATTGGCTTAGATACATTAATAGCTAGACTCTTTTAGTTAGTTTTTTATTACAAAGATACTTGTTAGTCACACATCATAAGCTAATAGTTCTAATTAGTTAGTATAAACTAGTACTCCATATATTATTACATATTTTTCTTTTCAGTAACTATTTGTTTTCCGATTAATTAGTATTTGCAAATATTAAACTTAAATACTTGAAATGCAAGTGCAATAGTAAAGTATTAATTTGAGTATTTCAGAAGAAATGATGATTTTTAGTTTTTACTCACAAAATTTTCAACTATCACAAATTATTTTTTTGTGAAGTAAAGTTTGTCTTCACACGCATTTCAATCTACAAACATAAGTACTGTACTTTCCTAATCAACGTCATGTACTTTTTTCCAACTTTAACCAATTCCAAAATGGCTGTTAGATTTTTTTTAACCAAAGAAGATATTGAGAATCATTCATATAGGTACTGGTACATTATTGTATTTTGGATGTATGATGATAAAATAAGATATTAAACTGGCAGCTCTTTGAACTTAGCAAGAATATTCCACATCTCCTTTACCCTTTTCCCAACAATATAAGTATTAAAGATTTCCAACCTAAAGTTCCATGGGAAGTTGCATGATCCATCACAATATATGGAATTGTTATATTTGGTACAAAGCTGCTATTTGGTTAGTAAGTAGTTGAGCGTTATCACACTTTATGTAGAGATGTTGACGATTATTTAGCAGTTGTGTAGTCTTTTATTTTTTTAATGTGTATTAATACATGTTTAATTTGCTTTGTAGCTTGTTATTTTATTGTTATATTATTTTTGTAATCTTGTCTCAAGAATTTTGCTTTTGAGTCGAGGGTCTATGGAAATTACCTCTCTACCTCACAAAGGTAGGAATAATGGCTGGCTGCGTATATCTTAATTTTTTCAAATTTCAGTTATGAAATTATACTGAATAGTTTATTATTGTTGTTGGTACAAAGCTGTAACTTTGGATAACTGCATGTACTGGTAAATGGTTTGGTTACCTACCAATTATACCTAGTGATATACTATTATTAATTTGGTCAATCTCAACCAACTGACAATAGTTTTTTGAATTGATCACAACCCCTGTGCTCAGTGGCGGCCATATTTTATTAGAGGAGAATAATTTCTTTTGTGGGAGAATTACACTGTGTATATATAATAATTAACAATTACATCTCCTAAACACAAAAGAGTTTTTTTAAATTTCCTTAATAAAATTCCTGTTTTGGCCACTGGCTCAATTCTCTTCCACAAAAAAGGCGACCAACATTTTTGACTCAACATAAATTTGCACTTGCTTTTAGGTGCTATAGTTATAAAGATAATAGATAATAATCTCGAAATAAGATGTAGAATTATTCTTTTACTGCAGTCTTTCCCTTATTAAGCATAGCCTTTTCTCCTAGGCTCCCGTAAGGTTGGATATGAGAGCCCCCTTCTCCCTTGTCAAAGCTTCGTTATCAGCAAAAAGAAAACTCGTTTTGCTTGTTGGCTGACTTATGATGATTTCCAATTCATCTAGTCTTATTGTATTAGTAGTAGTCAAGGTATGTCCGATGGACGCAAGTGATTTGGAAGATATGTTTGTATTTTGTGTGCAATTATGGATGTACTATTCTTATGAGTTATGACAATTCCTAATATTCTTGGCAGTTAGTCCTATAATTTGGCTCATATTTTGTTGTCTTGCACTTGTTTGGATGTCAAGCAAAATGTTTGTACCCAAACAGGTTTAACTTTTCTCTGGCAAGAATCAACACTTTCTCATGGTTGGTGGAGAGATACTTTTGTGAAGCAATACATATAACTCAATAAACTTGTCAATAAATTTCATTTAAAGAACTACGACATTTCGATTGAATACAGGATAAAATATTCTCGTTAAATCAAACTTGAGAAAAGTTTCTTTGTATGTTCTCAAGTGCCCATTATTATATATATTGTTAACTACTTAAAATATACCACCTCCTCCAATTATACACATTAGCCTCAATAATTCCAATCGAGGTTGTTGTAATGTAATTAAGGAAGGTTGCAAATTTTGTTGTTAACTTATCTATAAAATAAACGCTTGAGAATACGCACAAAAAAATTTCCAAAATTTGAAAGAAAGTGCCCAATAAAATAAAAATTATTGACAAGTTTAAGAGGTTGCCGATCAATGTTACTTGCACATTGTTTCTCTTCAATCAGGCATCTCTTGTACAATTCCAGGCATTCATCATCTTCACTAACTTATTGCAGGATAGTCACATGACAAACAAACATTTCATTAAAATGAAATCACTGCAAAGAGGAAACAATTCATATTTCTCCAGACCCTTCTGGCAAATTTGGCACGCAATATCTAGTGCAACCCCAGAGTGCCAAGAAATGGAAAAGGTACGAGAAATTTCATGATCAGAGAAAATTCTAACAGTGAATTGCACGCGAGATCACCAAGAATCTCAAATTTTCAACACCAACAAACGAGCCTTTCAAGTAGTATCAATTCACCTCACTGTTTACCGCGAATAATGCCACATTTTCTTTGCACCAACAACCAATTACAACAGTCCCTCAAAATCAACTTTACAGGTACAAAGATAAGCACGAAAGCAAGATGTATGACAAAAACCCGAGAAACCTCATTGCTTTCAAGAGTCCTAAAATCCCTACCAAAGGAAGAAATATATAGGGAAGAAAAAGTTTAACCTCTCATGGTTATTCTAATAAAATGCTCAAAACTATTGAAGGCTATTAATAAACCAATCCGCATATACCTGCCTCAACTAAACCTGTCACTATCAGTTACAGGAGGATTCACCATTTAAATCCTCTGTCCAAGCAAAGAAGAGATACCTTGGTGAAGTTCTTTCGTTTGGCACCCTTTTTAATTTACAGTCAGCCTGCACACTTCTTTCCAACATTTGCCGGAACCATTCCCCCACATCAAAATATGCTGCATCTCTAAAAACTCCAATGGCGATTTTCATTTCTCATTTCATGCTTTGCAAACAAAAGAATAGCCCCTCAATAACTACTTGGCCAGTTCATCTGTGAATGCTGAGGCCGTTGATAGACATTGGCGGTTGGTCCAACCATATCAACTGGACCAGCTATCGTTTGAGGCTGCTGCAGAAGTGGATGAACAGTTGATGCTGTAACTGGTTGAGCTGGGTGATAAACACCAGCAAAAGTTCCATGTCCAGGTTGAGTGGGTGTAAGAGCCACTTGACCCTGAGGAAGATTATAAAAGGAACTTGCTTGCAAGCCAGATAAATCTCTATTGTGCGCATTAATCCACACACCTGAGCTTTCACTCTGCAAAAAAGAGATGTCGCATCTATAATCACATTCTTCAATCATATGCACAGATTATAAATATTTTTGATGAAGTGGTGAAAGGAAATCAATTTGGTCCAGAGCCCCCCTTGACAATGCTATTTCACAAGCTTAGATGCCTTTAAGGGAAGAGGGCATTGAGTCCATGGTACAAGATATTTAATCAGAGAGTAGGAAAGTTAAGTATGAAGTATAAGCAAACCAGTAAGCCAACTTATTCTGGAGGCAACTAAGTTAATTAGGCAACAACAAATGACATCCAAAAAATTCTAATTGTTATCTCTGTTTCAGAAATACAGATTCCTCCCTCAACTTGATTGCAGAGATGTACCTGTGTTTAATTGGACAGGCATACAAGCCCCACTACTACCATGCTGCCCTGTGCGAAACTAAAGTCTCTATAACAAACACAAGGAATTCTTGCAACTTCCTCAAATGAAATGATGCAACAAATTTCTGTTATTACTTATTACAAAAATTCATCCTCCTCTTAAATCAAATCCTTGATAATGTTGGCTAAAATATCAATATCTGAAACCAAATTACAAGCAAAGCAATCAGTTCATGATGAATCATAGCTGTTCAGCATTTAGCTCTCTACTAAAATCACATAAAGCGCAGAGACTACTGGAAGAGAAATGATCAATAAACAATATAAACTCATAGTGCAGCTTTCCCTACGACAGATGCAAAAATTCATGAATTGCTGCAACTGCCCATATGGCTCCTCACATTAGCAGTTTGCCGGCAGGCCATGGCAGGTTTAATTTTCTTGTGAAGTTACTCTAAAAAAATAGATAGCTTTATTAAGTCCTTGAGATAACTGTGCACTGCTGCCCTTGTTAACACACATGCTGCCCCCCTCAACTTCCACAGGCCGGGACCAAACCCTCTATTAGCAGACACTTTGCTAGGAAATGGACAGCTGATAACATTTAAAGTACATGCAGTGGATATATTACAGCTAAAAACAAAACTAAGATCAAACGCAATTTGACAAGTTAACGTACTCCAATTTTTTTGATGAAGTAGGATTTCATTAAAAAGAGCATCCACTGGATGCAATAGTTACAGCAAAAGAGAAAATGTCAGTCCAGAATACACAAAAGAACTTAAAGCACTGAACATATTTGAGTTGATACCCCATCAAAACATCTCTTATTCCTTCCACACCAAATACACAAAAAAAAAAATGCAAGCTGGGACCATAGTCCAGATCTTCCTGATGGGGATCTCAACTTCCCTAGAGGCCCAACTGATACAATTTACTCCCCAATTAGATTTAGACTCGCCAGTTTTTTGCTTCAATTCTTACCAGGCCTTACCACTACTGCTCAAAGCATTTCAAGCTCTAAATATCCACATTGTTCACTATTTTCAGCAATAATGATGCACATATTCTCCGGAAACATTTCAATGGAGCATAAAGAATTACCAACATTGCTAAGAGCAGATAATAGGACCAACCTGTTGTCCACTCACATAGACATTACTCTCCTGGAACTGAGATGCAGAAAGATCATCATTGGAAGCAGGGTTTCCAGTTGTTGTAGCTGAACTAGGGTTATAGTTGACAGGAGAGGATCCATATGGCGCATAAGTGCCAGGCACACCAATGTGAGCTGAATTTCCCACATTAGCTCCTGGTCTATATTGCGAAAGCGAGTATCTGGCAGCAGCTGATGGTGGAGGTGGATACATACCACCAGCCTGAGGTTGCTGGGAAAATCCACCATTGCTTAATAATTGATGGATGGCTGTTGGTGGAACATAAAGTGGTGAAAAGTAGTGACCATATGGAATATAATTAGGGGGATAATGGGGCAGATGCATCCCTGTAGCCTGTCGAAATACGGGGACAGGTTGCTGTGGTACAGCTATAGAACTCTGCATAAGCCCAGCAGCTTGAGTCACAAGTGGTGTCGGCGCTGCTGCAGATAAAGCAAGAGTGTTCCCACCCTGCAGAACAATCAAATAAAATACAAGCACAATCTTAGGGGTGGGTCAACTGAAGTCGGCACATCAAAGCATCACAGTAAAGTGATATCCCAAAACTAAATAATTGTTCTCTGCACATTATTTATTATGCACACTTCCCCATGAAACTACTTGAACATCACCAAAAGAAGTTAAATCAAGACTGATATATTAAAAGGGACACAAGGGCATCCAAGCAAATGATTTTAGAGCATATAAAGAAGTAATAAAACATATTTACTCATTATTCAGCAGCTTAATGAGACCTCCTGGGAGAACTCCTACAATATTAATCAGGAAAGCATGTTCTAGCTAAAGGAAATTTGGTGAGCTCACAATTTAAACAACATGGAATCTGATTTAATATCTCTTCCGGGGTTATTCAGAAAGCATTTGTTTGAATATGATTCATGTTTATCATCTGGAATTATATGTCTACAAGAAGTTAGAGAATCTTCACTATAATTAGAAATATATTCATCTATTTCTGAATTTCAGTCCGCTGCCTATCCATAGCTGCATTTAAGATTGTAGAGAATTGCCTTCTGTGCCAGCTTAATAGAGCTAAAGAATCAACCAGACACTAATTATCACTCAAGCATACAGGGACAAGAGAGTTTTTCTAGTTCTTTAGCCAAACACCAGAAACCTAACCCTTAGCACACACTTCTCTTCCCTTCTCCTTCTGCTTATCTTTCTCACCGCAAAATTAGAAAACAATTAGAGACAAAAATATAAACCAGAACTCAGTCGAAATGGATTCCAACCTCTTGAGGAGATTGAGAAGTGTGTGGAGGCACAACTGCAACATTGCCATTGTACTGAGAAGAAACACCCGCTGAATGGAAGGGTGAAATGCGGCCATCACTATCAGCACTCGAACGGTAGAATTGGGCATAGTAGTTTGGGTCAATGGGTTGCTGAACCTGAACAAATGGATAGTTGTAAATGTTCTGGAGTATAATATGTATATTTTCCGAGCTTAACCATACAAATGCTTTAAATGTATTGATTAATATTGACACAATTTCTAAGAACATGTCAAATCTTTTCACAGAAGCAATTGTTGTTAAATAGTTCCTACAGCCATCAATATGAAACCGAGCACAACTGAACAAGCACATGAATATCCTAGGTCCCTGACACATATCGAGGTAAAACCAGTATACACTGAGAAAAGAGTTCAATCAAACTGTAATTATCAAAAAAAGAGTTCAATTAAACTGCTGTGATGTTCAAAGCACTAATATGTAAGTTCGTTATACCAATAACAGCTTGAGGCTTCAGAAAGTATTATAATGACAAAATAGGTATACGAAAAAACATAGAATGAAGACCTACAAGGAAATTTGGAAGACGAGAAACATCTCGAGGTTGAGATTCAGAGCTTTCAAAGGGTGGGAGCTGATTGCCCAACATTGGTGGCACAAAGCCAAAATTATAGTTGGGGGATGTATGAACAACTGAATATTGTTGGCCCGCCTGCAGAGTCTCTTGCTTCGGTTCACTGCACTCTGGAGCAGAGGATGAGATATCATCATCTCTTTTCGCAGGCAAACTCTCCTGTCCATGTGAAGGTGGAGGCTGGTCAGGATAATCTGTGTCCTCTGCAGCGGCTGATGCATTTTGATTACTGCACACATTCATACAGAAGAAAAATGTCAGGTGTGAAATGCTAGAACTGGAGGAGGTGCAAATCTATTAATGCATCAGAATTCAATTTCGATTTGGGAAGGAAAAAATTCAGCAAGTCCAGAATAGAAAACTAAGAGGCAAACATGCTCATGCGCACCGAAAAACTGAAAAATTGGGGAATCTTTTTCAAAGCTACAACAAGAAGTAACCCCCCCCCCCCAACCAAAAAAAATTCACACAAGCCTTTGGATATCTATGTCCACGAAGATCTTTTCTAAAAGAGTAGAGCCAGAAAATAAGAAAATAAGAAAACAAGTTAAGTGCAAGGAAAAAAACTGACTAAGAAGTTGTATTATAAGGTTGAAGATTGAGCCCTAAAACTAAAAAATTGAAGCTTGTGTCACTACTCACTTTGATACTTTAGAGCACTGAATTTCAGGTAGTCAAGTTAAGTCTAACTTACTCCTTTATCCAATTAAAGTGCTAGTTACACTAGACGTTTTAAGTTGAGACTTGAAAGTTTTAGTATTTGAATATATATGTAGGCCGTCGCCCGGGATTTGGTCTAGTGGTAAGAGCACAGGGCATGATGTGTGAGTTAGGCGCACGTCAAGGTTTGAACCCTACAATAGAGAAAAGCCTTATATTTAAGTGGAGAAGGGTAGAGGCGCGAATCCGTTATCCACCAAGTTTCCAACTTGCACTACGGCCCTTGGGGGTTTCTTGGTTATCAATACACAATGGAGAAAAGAAGCCCCCAAGAGCTCAGTGCAAGTCGCAAAGGTTGAGAGATTTGTGACTTAGGTCATATGTTTGAGCCTTGAGCCATGCCAACTAAGCATGGTATTTAAGTGGAGAAGGGTTGAGGGGTAGGCCCATTATCCCGAGTCGCAAAAGCTGCAGTTGGTCCTAAGAGTCGGCCCCAGACAGCTTTCTCAGTCATCAAAAAAAATGGAGAGAAGAATAAACTTTTGAAGAATTTTATCTTTATGGAAAAACTGGGTCTGGCGTACCTTTTTCTTTTTTCAAGTGGACCCAAATTTGGGACAACATGGCACAACCCAAAGTAGGATAGTTGAACTGTGACAGCGGAAGTGGGACAAAGGGAGTAGAGGACGTATCTAAACCATCTACTGATAGCATGTTTTTAGTAAGTCCTTTAATATTACTGTTGAAACTGTATTTTGAAACCAAAAGACTTCCTAAAGATTCAATAAAAGATACTTTTTCTTGGTTGATAAGTACAGATATAATAGAAATTACTGCAAAAAACTTCTGCCATATCAATACGACAAAGGAGGGAGCAGCGGAGACAGAGAAGAGAGAGAGAGAGAGAGAGAGACCTTGGAAGTTGTGCACTTGCAGCTTCTTCAATGCACTCGGAAGCTTCAGAAAGTGGACTTCTGTCATGCTCAGGAGCATTATTTGTGATTGTGCCCAAACTAAAGCTAGTGTCAAAACTTCCAAAACAGAACCCAAGTTTTTCAACCTCAGGAACGTGAAGGTGGTCAGGGATAATAACATGTTCAACACCTGAAAAGTGTGATTCCTCGAACTTTTTCTGCAGAACCTCAGTAACTTCTTTTGTTTCAGGAACAGAAGCAGGAGCCTGAGACAGAGTATTGACTTCAACAGAAACCGTAGAAACACCAGACGAAGCAGCAGCAGCAGCAAGAGAAGACCCCTGAGGTAGATTACTGTTTACAGGCTTTGGCTTCCATTCCTTACAAGGACCTGCTGTAGAAAAACATAGAAGACAGTGTTATGCTTCCAGCATGAATTACTGAACAGATGGGGAAAGACAAACTCTATTTGCTAAAATGCATCTTCTTTATCTTTTCCAATCTAACAAGTGAACTCGAACCAACACACAAGCAAAGAGACTTACATCACTAAGGTTCAAATTTTGGGAATACTAGTCATCTAGTGACAGAGTTAAAAGCACAACAAACACAAAAACTTAAGACACTAGACATTTTGAAAGTAAATACAGACAAGTATCTAAACAGAGATCAAAATTTTCTATAACCTTTACAAGGCAGTATCCAGCAAACTTAACTTATTCAAAGGACCAGATGACTAGTAACGAGCCAACAACCAACATTCTATTTTGAGAATGTGAACATGTTGCACTTAAACATTTCTGGTGCAGCATTTTGATTTTGGAAGCTCAA
Source organism: Jaltomata sinuosa (assembly GCA_003996215.1). Taxonomy (NCBI): domain Eukaryota; kingdom Viridiplantae; phylum Streptophyta; class Magnoliopsida; order Solanales; family Solanaceae; genus Jaltomata; species Jaltomata sinuosa. The sequence goes on along the minus strand of QJPP01001344.1, from coordinate 198,100 downwards.
GCTTGAGCTAAGTTCCAGATCAGACTCTTTTTTATTTGTGAACAATTCTAAAAATAGTATATGTGCATTTTGGAAGAAGAAAAATCCAAGTATTTACATTATGATATAGGCTCGACAACTAGGGCTGACCCCATCCTCCCAAGTGCAGTGAAGGTCACCAGCCTAAGATGAGCCTTATTGATCACTCATTCAACCCATCTATGTATATTGTATATTATAGAATTACAAACGGAGTAACATAGAAATTTTGAAGTTAAAACAATGATAACTGGAAAATTTGTGCTTTGATTATTAAGTCACAGTGTCTTTGAAAGTATCCAGCAAGATTTATATAGTTAGATGTCTTATATTGATACACCTTATGATTATTATTTTTTGTTGGTATAACGCAATACCTTATTGATGTTGTGGGGGGAAATCCTGTACGCAAGAAGTATACAAAAGGTAGAAAACCTTCACACAAACATTTTAAAATGATACACATAATGGTACATTGTCAACAAAGATGACCAAACAAAACTTAAGTTTCCACTAGTTCAACTTGTTTAATCTACGTTGAGCTCAATTTCAGCTCATATGACCAAATCAACAAGAGTTTTGAGACTTCAAAATTCTCCTGGTGGCATGAAAAGCACTTTCCTACGTTTTTTTATGAAGATAAAATCAAAGTTATATCTCCATTACTGTTCCAGAAGCTTTTACTCTCTATTCATTGTTCTGGCATGCAAATGCCTCTTTAATTTCACAAAGCATCTCAGAAGAGTTGCTACACTTGTTCTTCTTCAAAGATCTTCATCATAAATTTGTGCATTGATAATGTACGATCTTACCCATGTGCAAGTGTTCTTGTGGGAAATGGTTTTACTGTTTCTTGACAAATTGCAATATGTTATCAAAGAAGAAGTTCCCGTAGGAGATGGCATGAACTGGAATAACAGCTTTATATTCATTCTCTCGTTTGTCCAAAGGCGGGAAGGAAGTGCTTATTAAGAGCACTTTATCGAGCATCCCTACTTACATTATGTCCTTAGTTCAGGCTCCTAACAGTGTCGCGGGAAAATTGGAAGGACTTCAAAGAAACTTTCTTTGGGATTCAGCGGACAGGGCAAGGAAGTATCATTTGGTCCGATGGGAGACAGTAACTACTCCTGAAAGTTGGGGAGGCCGGGGAGTTAAAGATTTAAGGGACTTTAACAAAGCTTTGCTGCAAAAATGGTTGTGGAGATTCGGGGTGGAGGTAGAATCTTTATGGAGAGAAGTGATAATAGATAAAATATGGGGTGATGGAAGGGGGACGGAGAACTAATGATATCACTATGCCGTTTGGATGTGGAGTGTGGAGGAATATCACGAAGGGATGGGTTAGATTTTTAAATAAACCTCTCTTTCAGGGTAGGGGATGGGAGAAGCGTTAGTTTTAGGGAACATATATGGTGCGGAGATATGGTGTTAAAAGATGAGTTTCCGAGCATTTGTAGGATATCTTGTCAAAGGGAGGCGGTAGTCCACCAAATTAGGGGACAAACATTTTGGAATTAGAGATTGAGGAGGATTTCGAAGGGGAGCCTTGGAGTAACTGGTAAAGTGCTGCCATGTGACCAGGAGGTCACGGGTTCAAGCCGTGGAAACAGCCCTTTGCAGAAATGTAAGGTGAGGCTGCGTACAATAGACCCTTGTGGTCCGGCCCTTCCCCGGACCCCGCGCATAGCGGGACTTTAGTGCACGGGGCTGCCCTTTTTAGATTGAGGAGGATTTCCAGGATTGGAGGTGAATAAATTTCAGAGGTTGCTAGTTTTACCTTATCCACATTGTGAGACAATAGAAAGACCCGTGAGATGAGATGGAAGTTGGGGAACAAGTGGGTGTTTTCTGTCAAGTCCTATATGAGAAGCTTTTGGTAAGGCAAAGCAGGCTTTTCATGTAAAATCGATTTGGATTCCTTAGATACCGAGAAAGGTGTGTTTCTTCACATGGTTAGCTGCTAGAGCGGTGATTTTGACGGCGGAAAAACTTAGGAAAAGGAAAGTTGATTGCATCAGCTGGTGTTACTTATGCAAGGAGGCAGGCGAAGATGTAGATCATCTTTTACTACACAGCGGTCTGACCATGAGAATGTGGTGGGGTATGTCTTGGGTGATGTCAAGGTCTGTGAAGGACCTGTTGTTTTGCTGGAAAGCTGGAAAAAGCAGGAGAAAGAGCAGAGCATGGAATGTTGTTCCTGGCTTTGATGTGGATAATTTGGAGAGAGAAATAAGAGGGCTTTTGAAGGGGTAGAAATAAGTTTTGGGCAGTTGAGTAGTCTTCGATCCCTTATTTATTTTTGGTGCACCCATGTAGTTTTGGGATGTATAGAGGATTGGGTGTCCTTTGTAGAGAAACATATCTTTTGGTAGGTTCTTTACTTTTTGGTATACTTCTTGTATACGGCCAACTTTGGCCTTTTGATTTATGAAATGAAATTTTTTACCTGATCAAAAAAATATTCATTCTCTCATCTCTATAACAGACTACCCAACTAGGACTTTGCAGATTAATTAATTTTTCTCTGCAACAGCAAGGTGGTAGTGGCATGGAAGGTTCTAAAGCATCAGTACCAAGTTGGTACTGCTGCCTTCGTATATAACAATAACAGACCACTCTAAACATTCAACATAACTATTTTGCTTTATTGGATTAAAAGAAAAACTCATAATATAACAATAATCCAAACATAAAAGTTTTGAACTTCATAATTTTTCTATGACCGAAAAAATAGGACCAACGCAGCCTTCGAAACTCGGGAACAATGGACTGGCCCCTCTAACCTTCTCCACTTAAATACTATGCTTAGTTTGCATGGCGCGGGGCTCGAACCTGTGACCTAAGTCACAAGTCCCAGCCACTTGAACTAAACCCTGGAGACAAGTTTCGAACTTCATAATTATGACACCTATAACTAAACCATAAACTTTTTTTGGTTTTGGGCAGTCTGCTTTACGGCTTTTCCCAAAAAAAGGAGAAGGTGCCAACTCTATCTGATACGAGATGTTGTGCACATGAATAAATATAGTCTTGAAGATTTCTAGTATTTTTCTTTATGAAAAACAATCTCTAGTATTCTACTCTATCCAAGTACACTATACCACTTCCATCACTACAAATTTCACAAGATTTACAGTTATTCTGAGGCTGAAACATAAGCTGTAATTGCAAGATTTTGTTCTGTGTAGATGGATCAACAAAAGGTTTCTCTTCATTTTTCTTGATTAGGCTCTTTGTCTGAAAGTTATTTACATTGTATTCAAACTTCCTTTACCCAAGTACAAAAAGGAAAAGGTAGAAGAACATTATGCAGGTAATTATGAGGCAAAAGCCAAGAACTTCAATTATCAAACTACGCAGCAATAGTAATAAAAACACTAACAACATCAGTTTAGCAAATCATTTGAGAAGTTGGGGTATTAAAACCAATATTATAACATACAGATCACGTTAAATTACTATACCTTTTTGTGGACCAACTGTTTGTGATCGATTGTTGTAATTAGATGACGGCCTACTAACGGAAGAACCACCATGGGTTGAAGAAGCAGTTTGCGAGTGCTCTTGAAGTTGATTCTTTCCAGGCCCCTGAAATTTGCTTGGCATCTTTACTTGGATATTTGAGCTTCCAGCATCAGAAATTGCTACTAGGACGTGAGTGGGAAAGAAATATATAAGCTTCACAAATTGGGCAGTAACAAGTCTGTCTTCTTGAAAACCAAAAGGGGATAATAAAATATGTAACTACACTAATCAAAACAAATATTCTATCAAATAATAACAGTGTCATATTATTAAGTCTTCAAAGCCTTTACCAGCAGTTTTTTTGCTCCCATTGGAGTTAGAAGAAACACGTTCAACAGGAGAATGCTTGCTCCCAACTTCCCTTCTAACTGTGCCTACTACACCAGCGGGTCGTGAATCTTGAGATGGCAAGAGCACAGGATCTGAAGCTGAGAGATAAGCTCCTGATGGATGTGGTGAAGCTAGAGTTCTTGAAGAATTGCCGGAGTTTGGCATCCTCTGCCCATGCACATCCCTGTTTCCGGTAGCCGCTTTTGGGTTTTTGCTTGCATCAGCAGAAGCTGTCTGCACACCTTTATTTGCTTCAAAATGTTTAACTCCTCTTCTTGTAAATGCATGAGCATTTTGTACAGTACTGTTGCTCCCGGAAGCTAGACCACTAGGCCCATTTACTGTGACACTTGATGAACTGAAAAACAATAAAAAAAATTAGGTCTTCAAAATAAGACCAGATAATCTAGGCAACCAAAAACCTAAGACGGCTTCTTTTGTAATCTACTATGAAAGGTATTAACCTGGCAATCCAAGGTATCATGCATATGCAACAAATGTCTAAACAGGGAAAAAAAAGTAAACATCAATACCACCTTGAAATATTCTTTGCCTCAACATTAGGTATAGAAGATAGGTTGACACTCTTGTCAAGAATTTGATTGGCAATGTTATCTTTCCCATTCTTTCCACCACCTACATCTGACAAAACATACACATGATAGTATGAGTGGATAAGGGAAGAGAGGAACATAAGATCAATCTAAAAGAAATATAAAGGTTCTTTCTATAAGCGAAATGGAAAGGCTTCAAGTGCGAAATCAATTCTTTAAAGCCTCGTAATGGTCGGAAAGCCTGAGTAAGAGATTAAAATCAGTTAAGATGCATTTGAAATAACAGGTGAAATGCGTAAAAAAAGTGACAGAAGGTAGATTAGACATTTAAATCTTAGAAATCAGAGCCTTTTGTCATTTAGAAAGAAGGGACATTAGAATAGATGGAAAAGGAAGTAGGTTGAAGATGGGCTTGTAAATTAAGATTCAGAAGAAACAAAATGTGGAACCAGGGCTTTGCAAACCAAAATGCAGGAGTAAGAAAATATTTGTTTACCATGTGAAGCATGACGAGAAGTCAAATTTCCGCGAATCCCTTTGTTCCCCCTGCCCTGCATGCCTGGTTTCCACTTTGATTCAGCAGACTCCTTGACTAAATTCTGAGGCCAAGAGTGCAGAAAAAGCAGGTGAAAGGTCTATGGTAACCCAAAACACTTCTACATTTATTAGGGGTTTAAAAGAACAAAAACAATGCAATTTAAGCAAGATGCTTATACAAAATCGGATTAGTCCATACGTACTCCGAAAAAGAAACCCTTTTGACATTCATTAGGTCCTTAAGAACCAAAACTTCAAAAGGTGAATGAATTCTGTAAGGTGCTAATGCATAATGGTATTACATCAGGATTTTTTTTGATAAACCAAAGCATTAAGCAGTACTACTATGTGATATTCTTCAGCAGAACAACTAGATAAGCTGCAACTATAATTACAGCAGTTGAACACAAGATGGCATTTGCAAATGCTGAACAGCTACGTGATTGTGACAGGTCTACAAGTATGCTATTGAATTTGTTATCTATCTGAGGCAGTAAATCGCTCCTTCACCCTAGATTCGCCACAGATTCTAGAACCTACACCACCAATGAGCACTTATCAATCATTATGTCAGCCACAGACCAACAGTGTGCACTACAATAACCTCTTCAGGCACCTAAAACAGCTGGCTACATTATTTTACTTATGCCACTCCCATAAGAAACTTACCGGCGAATTAATAAGTTCATTATTCTTTTCATATTATAGAGAGCGGTTGTAGGTATGCAAATCAGTTCCTAATCATACCTCTTTTCTTCGATCACGCTTACTTTTAACTTCATGGAATGTATCTGCAAACAAAGCTTAAGAGAGGTTAGTAAAGAAACTTAGTTATGTCACGAACACAAGGGTACACAAGAAAGATAGAACAAGAGACCCTATATGCACCTAATGTGAATGCCACATTTCCCTTATCAGAAAATCTGTGAATGGCACATTTACTCTTAAAAGCATTGGACCAACTATCAACCTGTTGTACAATAAATCATAGCTTCAAAATTGTAATTTTTAACCCAAAATCAAATGTAATCTGCCGCAAAATATGATCTTGAACCAAAAGCAAATTGTAATCCCCCACCCCCACCCCACCTCTCCTTTTTTGCAGAGAGGGGGAAGGGTGACTGCATCTATCAGAAGGTTTTTACTCAAACACCATAACAAACTAAAGGCAGCCCTTTTACACGTATGCAAGTGTATCACTCGGAAACCCAAAATTGGATTCTGTTCCCCCACCCCCAAACCCCAAGTTTAAAACATCTGAAAGAGAAGGAAAAAACAAGCAAACAATAAAAGAGTAAGAAGAAGAAGAAAAGATAGGAAAATGAAGGGGCATAAGGGGAAGGGGAAAAAAACCAAAAGAACCGACTCAATTGAAACGAGGCACACATGCAGAAGACCAAAAAGGGGGGAAAAATTGAAAATTGAATAAAGGGTATCTCCAGAAAACTGATTCTGTGGAGTAATCAAGGCCGAAAACAGATCAAAAAGGAAAGCAAGATCAAGCCCATCTGGTATACAGTAAACAAACAGAGCAAATATATAACTACATACACAGACATAAAAAAAAATGAACCTTGTGAGAGGAGCTTCTGAGCAGTCTCATTGGGATCCATAGAGCATTCCCTGAGCATTGCATATACCTCATCGTCACTGTGATTTCCAGTGATCTCTTTGATGTTTTGGATCGTCTTTCTCATACTACTAGGGATTGAAACCCTAGCAGCTACTCCCACAACACCACTCTTGCTGCTGCTGTTCATCTTCACCACCCCTACAAACCCCACCACCAATATTCTTCTTCTTTAGTATAAATAAGTATATACCTACCTATCTCTCTCTGTATATATATATATATATGTATCACTGAATCTCTCTTTAGAGAGAAGGGAGAGAGAGAGAGAGCAAAGAGAGGGAGAAAAGAGAAGAGTTTATATTTGGTGAAAATATAACACTCCGGCCAAGGGTTCTTCAATATTTTGTCTGCAATATTTATATTACTAGTATTTTCTATTTTATAATAGTATAGTAGAGCACTTTTTCTTTCTTTTTTTTGTTTTTGGTTATTTGGTCAAGTGAAGGGTATTTTTTAAATTTAATTACTTTTATTTTTTTTCATTTAATTATTGGACAAATTAAATTTAGTCATTTTGTATTATTATTTTCTATTTTATAATAGTAGTAGACAACTTTTCTTTTTTTCTTTTTGGTTATTTGGTCAAGTGAAGGGTATTTTTTAAATTTAATTTACTTTTATTTTTATTTAATTATTGGATTGTTTTTTGGATGTATTCGATTTAAAAATATTGTATGGAAAAGTAAATTTATTGCTTAATATTGAGAAATATTTTTTGTTTTATTATTATTAGTATTAGTATAATAGAGAGGAAAACATTTTCTGTTATTCTTTTTTGTTATTGATATTATTAAAATTTTGAAGACATTTTTTGTATTTACTTTAATTTTTTATTTTATTTTTGAATATATGATGAATATATCAAAAATTATTTTTTATAAATTATATCAACTTTTAAGCACATTTTTTACACGTGTTTTGCATATAATATATACATAATAGAGAAAAGGAATTTTTTTTCTGTTTTGCTATTGATCATGTTAAAGTCTTTAAAAAAATTGTATTCGATTTACTTTTTTACATATATATTTATTATTAGTCAACTTTTGATGAATTCAAATTAGATTTAATCATTATTATTGTTTGGCCTTTTCTGCGTATATTAATTATTATTATTTTTATTTTATTTTATTTTTGCTATTGATCGTGTTAAACTCTTAAAGATATTTTTTGTATTTACATTTTTTAATTTTAATTATTAGTTAACTTTTGGTGAATCCAAATTTAATTTGATCATTATTATAGTTTGGTCGTTTCTGCGTCTATTGAATATTCTTTAATATATAAATAAAATGATATAATTTTTTATATGTGCTCAACTTAAAAACATTATAAAAGAGATTGAATTCTTCCGTTCGCATGCAAATTTTTGTTTCAACTTTTTATCATGATTTTTAAATGCTTATTAATAGTGAGAACAAAATATATATATATAATAAAATAATTGTTATAATGATTAAATATATCAAAATTTATTTTTTAGAGAATAGATCAATTTTTAAGCACATATTTTACACATGTTTTGCACACATATCCGAGTCATTTATACATACATAGAGGCGACTCATGATGATGACGTGGAAGTGAAACTGGATACACAGGTCATCCAAAAAAGAGGGAGTTTCAAGTATCTTGGGTCTATTATCCAGAAAAATGGAGAGATTGATGAGGATGTCACTCACCGTATTGGTGTTGGATGGATGAAATGGAGGCTCGCATCCGGAGTCTTTTGTGATAAGAAGGTGCCTACTAAACTTAAATGCAAGTTCTACAGAGTGGTGGTTCGACCAGCTTTGTTGTATGGAGCAGAGTGTTGGTCAGTTAAGAACTCCCACATTCAAAAGATGAAGGTGGCGGAGATGAGGATGTTGCGATGGATGTGTGGGTTTACTAGGAGAGATAGGATTAGGAATGAGGATATCCGAGATAAGGTGGGTGTGGTGTCGGTGGAAGATAAGATGCGGGAATCGAGGTTGAGATGGTTCGGACATGTGAGGAGGATAGGCACGGACGCCCAAGTGTGGAGGTGTGAGAGATTGACTATGGATGATTTCAGAAGAGGAAGAGGTAGACCAAAGAAGTATTGGGGAGAGGTGATTCGACAGGACATGGCGCAGTTACAGCTTACCGAGGAAGATAGGAAGGTGTGAAGGACGTTGATTAGGGTAGAAGGATAGTAGGTAGGAGTGTGTCTATGCTAGTAACTATGAGTGTTTTTCCTTGTTGTCCTGACTAGTAATCGTAGTGCTACACTTGTAGTTTCTTGTTCTTGGATTCCTCGAAGTATTATTTTGTGGTAGTACTTTGTTTCTATCTGTTGTTTGTTACTACATATTACTACTTGTTGTCTCTTGTATTTTTATCGTGAATTTTATCATGTATCTCTATTACGTTTTTTTAGCCTATTTTAGACTATTTTTGTCTTAAGTCGGGGGTCTATCGGAAATAACCTCTCTACCTCACCTCTGAGGTAGAGGTACGGACTGCATACACTCTACCCTCCTCAGACCCTACATTGTGGAAATACACTGGATATGTTGTTGTTGTTGTTGTGTATATATATATAATAGAGAGAATAACTTTTTTCCTTTTGCTATTGATCATGTTAAAGCTCAAAAAAATTGAATTCGATTCACTTTTTTTCAATATATCTATGACTAATCAACTTTTGATGACCTCAAATTAGATTTAATCATTATTGTTGTTTGTCCTTTTTGCGTATATTAATTTTTTTAATTTTTTTTGCTATTAATCGTGTTAAAGTCTCAAAGATATTTTTATATTTAGTTTTAGTTATTAGTTAACTTTTAGTGAATTCAAATTAAATTTGACCATCATTATTATTTGGTCGTTTTTGCGTCTATTAAGTGTTCTTTAATACATGGAGTAAATAAAATGGCATAATTTTCCGTATTTTACTCAATTTAAAAACATTATAGAAGAGATTGTTCTTCAGTTGACAAGCAAATTTTTATTTTAATTTTTTTATCATGATTTTTAATGCTTATTAATAGTGAGAACAAAAAAAAATATTTTATATAATAAAAAATTTGTTATAATAATTAAATATATCAAAATTTATTTTTTATAAATTTATATCAACTTTAAGCACATATTTTCACGTGTTTTGCACATATATCAGAGTCATTTAATATATACATAATAGAGAGAAAACAAATTCTTTTTTTTTTTGCTATTGATCAAGTTAAAGCTTTAAAAAAATTGCATTTGATTTTTTTTATTTCATTTTTATTTTCTTATATTTATTATGAATTAGATTTGTTCATTGTTGTTGTTTGGCCAATTCTGCGTATACTAATTATTATTTCATTGGCTATTGATCGTGTTAAAGTCTTTAAAGGTATTTTTCGTATTTAATTTTTAATTTAAATTATAAGTTAACTTTTGGTGAATTCAGATCAAATCTGATCATCATTATTATTTGATCGTTTCAGTGTCTACTAGATGTTCTTTGATATACAATAAGATGGCATAATTTTTCGTATGTACTCAACTTAAAAATATTATAGAAGAGATGAATTCTTCAATTGACATAAAAAAATTTGTTTCAACTTTTTTATTATGATTTTCAAATGCTAATTAGTAGTGAGAACAAAAAAATAAGTTAAATAATAAAAAGTTTATTATATTAATTAAATATATCAAAATTTATTTTTAAAAAAGTATATAAACTTTTAAGCACATATTGTACACGTGTTTTGCACGTATATTTGAGTGTCATTTAATATATACATAATAGAGAGAACAATATTTTCTTTTTTTCTTTAATCGTGTTAAAGCCTTAAAAAATTGTATTCGATTTATTTTTATTTATTCTTTTGTATTTATTATTAGTCAATTTTTGGTGAATTCAAATTAGATATGATCATCATTATTGTTTGGCCATCTCTACATATATTAATTATTATTATTTATGTATTTTTGTTATTGATCGTGTTAAAGTCTTAAAGATATTTTTGTATTTAAATTTACTTTTTATTTTTTTATATATAAAAATTAATAGTCAAATTTAGATGAATGTTAAGTAGATTTGACCATTATTGTTGTTTGATTGTTTTTGTGTATATTAGTTATTTTTTTCATATATAAATAAAATAATATAATTTTTTGAATGTACTCAATTTAAAAATATTATAGAAGAGGGTTAATTCCTCGATTGACATGAGAAATTTTATTTTAACTTTTTTATCATGATATTTAAATGCTAATTAAGAATGAAAAGAAAAAAAAATTGATATGCATAGAAAAGGAAAGGTAAAAAACAAAAAGGTAAGAAGAAGAAAAAATGAGAAAATGAAAAGCATGAGCGAAAAAAAAATTTAACTCAATTGAGTATAAGGTATATACAGAAGATCAAAAGGAGAAAGAGGGAAAAATAAAATAAAAAAATTTGAAGAAAGAGAGTCTCCAAAAAGCTCATTCTATGAAGAAATCAAAAGTAGAAACAAATTAAACAAAAAAAGCAAAATTACACCCATCTCACAAAGTAAAGTAACAGCTAAATAAATAGAACAAGTATAAATCCATACACAAACAACACATAAAGCTATATAAAAATTGACCTTGAGATAAGAGTTTCTGAATAGTCTCATTGAGATTCATAGAGCATTCTTTAAGCATCGCATATATCTCAATGTCACTGTGATTTTCAGTGATCTCTTTGATATTTTGAATCGTCTTTCACATACAAGTAGGGATTAAAACCCTAACTACTCCTCCAACTATACCACTATTATTGTTGTTCATCTTCTACAACTTCACCAATATTCTCTATTATAATATATATACTTAGCTATATATCTCTATGTATTAACTCTCTCTATATATATATAATGTTAGAGAAAAGGGGCGAGAGGAGTGGAGGGAGAAAAGAGAGTGATATATTTGGTGAAATATAAGACACTGGCGAAGTAGAAAACTTTTTTTTTGGTTATTGATCGTTTTAATGCTATTTTCGTATTTAATTTACTGTTACTTTTAAATTTTATATTTTGCTTCATTAAATTAATAATCAATTTTTGAAATCTAAATTAGATTATATCATTATTATTGTTTGTCGTTTTTGAGTTACTAAATTATTTTTTCAGTGTACAATTAAAATGACATAATTTTTCAAATATATTCAAATTAAAAGTATTGTAGAGAAGGATGAAATTCTTAGTTTAGATGAAGAAATTGCATTACAACTCTTTTATCGTGATTTTTAAATGCTAATTAAAATTGAGAAGAAAATAAATAATTGGTATAATAAGAAATTTGTTATAATAATTAGATATATCAAAATTAATTTAAGAGAAATTATATTAATTTTAAAACACGTGTTTTGCACATAATTTTCGTATCATTCAATATATACATAACAAAGAGATTTTTTTTCTTTTTTTCTTTTTTTTATCTTTTATATTAATCGTGTTAAAGCATTTTTTTGATTTGATTTACTTTTTTCATTTGTATTTATTCATTAGTCAATTTTTGAATCTGAATTAAATTATATTATTAGTATTGTTCGATCATTTTTGAGTTAATAAATTATTTTTTTAGTGTACAAATAAAATAATATAATATTTTAAATTTACTCAACTTAAAAGTACAGCAAGAGAGGATAAATTCCTTTGTTGTCATGAAAAAATTTTGTTCCAACTCTTTTATTATGATTTTCAAGTGCTAGTTAATAATGAAAAGGAGAGAAATAATTGATATACTAAGAAATTTGTTATAATAATTAAATATATTAGGATTTTTTTTTGAAAAAAATTAAATTACTTTCTACACATGTTTTGCACGTCTATTCTAATTATTTAATAATACATAATAGAGGATAATTTTTGTCTTTTTCTCCTTTTTTACTATTGATCATGTTAATAACTTAAAGATATTTTTTTAATTTAATTTACTTTTATTTTTATTTTTATTTTTGTATATATATATCTTTGCTTTAATTATTAGTCAATTTTTGAGTTGTGAATTCGAATTAGATTTAATCATTGTTGTTGTTTGTCGTTCTAAGTATAAATGTATATAAAAGGAAAATATATTTTTCTCACGATGTTCTGTCATAACCTAAAATCTGAAAAAGTGATCGCACCTATCTCACCCCCCTTCCCTTCCTCTAATAGGTAAGTCAATTCAAATACATAAAATATCATAAATTTAAATATGCAAAATAAATAATTAAAAATACGATAAATTTTAAATATGTCTTTATCATGATAATATTTTAAAAAATAATACAAAAAATAATATTATACTATTCAAAATTTAAAAGTCACGAGCACAAGTCGATGGAGTATCTAATACAACTGCAAGTGTCAAATGAAAAACAAAAATAATAAGAAGGATAAAAGAGTTCCTATGAAGCCATTGATAAGCTAGCAACTATCTCAGAATCTCGAATATGAAATATAGAGCTTCGCTATCAACTTCAATGTCCGGAGGTACCGAGCTCGATACTTGCACACATAGTATACAAATAAATAAGCGTGAGTATTAATTCACATGTAATCAGCAACATCATCGATCGATCTTAATTCAAAGCGATGGCGAGAGCTGATCTAAATATCCTAAAATCTCAATTAACAAGGTTACAGATATCACTATAGCACTTATAACTACCAACTACAACCATAAACAATTGTGACACCCCAAAAATTCTAAGCTAAGAATCAGACCAAAAAATAATAATTAAGTGTTAAGATGTTAAAATAACAACAGGTTTCACGAGTCAAATTCACGAACCGTGAAACAGTCTACGAGTCATGGACTGGGCTCGAGAAATTCAGGCAGAGGCTTAGCACAATGAGTCAGGGACCACATAAGAGTTTCATGGATCGTGGAACAGACCACGGGTTGTGGTTCCCAACCATGGGAATTAGACCAGAGGGCCAACCAAAAGGCCTGAGGTCTACGGACCGTGAAACAAATCACGGACCGTGGTTTGCGTCCATGGAATAGACCTGAAGGCTGCCATATCCCAGAGAATCACGAGTGAGTTTCATGGCTCGTGAAATCATTCACGGACTGTGGTTTTCAATCGTGAAACTCAGTTAAAATTTTTTAGCAGTTTTATATTTATTTTTTCTTGGGTACTTTAGACATTTGTTTTTCTTTTAAATCCTATACTAAATCATTTTAGGCTGATTTTAAGAGGGTTTTAATCAAACTTAGAGGATTTTTCATTCATTCTATTAATTCAAGTTCAGAAAGAGAGAGAAAACGCTCTCTAGCGTAGGGCTTTCTTCTCCAAAGCTTATAACTTCATCCCCTGTTCAAGAATCTCCTTCTATCGAGTATGTGGATATTCAGTAAGGGCTTAGTTAGCCATTATGTCCAAATTTTAGTCTTCTATTTTAAAATTCATAGACTTATTAAACTAGGGTTCTGACCCTTCTTTGTAGATTTTTATAGAATTTAGTCTTCATGCTTATTATGTAGTTTTACCCCATTTAAATGACTTGTATCATAGTTTCAATAATTTGCATGAGTTTCTACAATGATTTGAGAACCAATAATTTAGCTTGAAATTGTAGTATTTTCTTATGAATTATTTTCTCCAGGAATTAGCCTAGTCTACTAGTATTCGATTTTAAGTATGAAATTAGCTAGTTTTCAGACTTCAGCTTTTCAGAAAAATAGATATTTTCAGACTAGTTAAGTTTTGATGCAGCATTCAAGAACTTCAATTTTAAAAAAAATTATCAAAAATTAATTTTGAGTAGCACTTAGCATCAAGTTGGACTAGAGTTCAACGTATTCTAAAGTCTCAGAACTACGTACCACCATAGGTTTATTTAGCTCCTCAGTTATATCAGAACTAGTGATCACGCCAGTCATACCTTTATACCCTTCTAAATAAGAACTAGCCAATCCATGGGAACTCTTTCAATCAAGCAAGTAAGCCAAGCAAGGCAAATTGCCAATCGATTTGTCGTATATTGGGTCCTCTTGATGGGGCGTAAACACCGAACTCCATGTTTAACTCGGGTGGTTTATGTTGGTTAACATACTCTCCCACAGAATTAGACTCAGTAGATATGTACTTGACTCCAAATCAATTTTATTATGTATTTTTAGGATATTCTTGCATTTCAGATTTCATGCATGATTGTGTTGGGTATTTGTACTATATGTTCAGTTTATAGTTTAATAGCTTACCAACATTTTAGCATATTCAAATCTTATATTTAGCTTTGCATATTCTGCATGCTCAGTACATTCAAAGTACTGACCGCACACTCTACGTGTTGCATCTTATCATGATGTAGGTTTAGATTCTCAGACTCAGCATCACGATTAGCTCAATTTAGTGCCATCTCAACGACTACTGGTGGTGAGTCCTCATCATCCGAAGATAGACTTTTATGGCTTTTTTCTTAGTTTATTTTAGTTTCAGTATTAGAGGTAGCTGGGGGCTTGTCCCTTAGTTATGGGTAAAATATTTTTTAAATAAATTTTTAATTTTGTGCTTTTGAGTTCGAAATTAACTTTTGGATTGACTTTTGGGACTCGGAACCTAAATATAGAAATATGAATGTTTATAGTTTTGTATTCTTCTATAGAATTTGTATTTAAATAGATTGGGCTCATTCGAAAGCGAGTCAAAAAGGCAAGGCTTTGTGTTGATTGTGTGGGTCTTCTATCAAGGCAAGTTGAGACTTTCTTTGACTCTCTTATGAAGTGCTTGTGTGTTAAATTGTGTATAGAGAGTAATGGGGATGGGAGGTCCTATATAGGTGAATTGACGAGCGTCTATGTAAGTTCTAGTGTGTTATAAGGGGGTTTAAAAATGAAATTCTTGTTGTGAATTGTCTATTTTCCCTTGTTTTTTATGGTTTGAGTTGAGTATGGCCTTGTGAGCCTGAATTGAGATAATGGTGTTATTTGATTTTGTGAGCCTGAATTGAGATAAGTGTCTTATTTGGCCTTGTGAGCCCGAACAATGATATTTGTGTCGTCTTTTATCTTCACATTTCATGCATACTTACTCATTCTCATATTCTGGTTATCAAAATGATATTTGGAGAAAAGTTGATTTGATATGATTTGCATATCCGATGAAAAAGTGTGTCGGGTGATTTTATTAATTTTTAATTTGCATGCTTGATGAAAAAGTATTTCAGGTGATTTTACTGATACTTGACGTATATGCTCGATGAAAAATTATTTTTGGGGTGGCTCGATGAAAAATGATTTTGGACGGATTCATGACTTGTATGTCCGATAAAAAATTATTTTGGGTGAGCATATGAATATCGCGAGTCCCCCATGGGTCTCATCTAGCTATACAGGGCAGCGAGTATATATTGTAGCATATATTGCATTCATTCACATAATTTTACTTGTTTATGCATTGTAATGGTATGCTATGGTTGGTAAATTATTGTTGTTGAACTGAAATGAGTAATTGTAGATTCGATTGATGTCCTTGATCTGTTATCGTGAATATTTGCTAGTGTAGGATGATTTTCCTGTGTGAAGTGTTTGGAGCTATTATTGATATTAGTGTTCTAGGTGGTACTCGCCACCACTTCGAAGTAGGGTCAGTCGAGAATGCTACTGAGTACATGTGATCCAATACTCACACTTATTTATTTATGTACCTTATGTGCAAATACTGAGCCAATGCTTCATGGACGATGATCCTATATATGTGTTGTGAATGTTGACACCCAATTTTGACCTCCGCGTACCTCTCTCAGGCTGTTATTTTTACTAATTATTATTATTTTAAAGCTTAATTTTCCTTGCATATTGCTTCTATTTACTAAATAAATCGTGTGTTTTATCGTCGTCTTGACAATTTTTAAATTCGTATACAATTTTTAAACATATAATTTATTACTATTTTATTATAAATTTTATATAATATCACATGTCATTAATTTTACGTTATTTATTTTAAATAATATTCTTTTAATAATTATCGTTAACTATTATTTTGCCTACTAAATTATATATGTAGTATTTTTTTTATTAATTATCGTTAATTATTATTAAATTATATATATATATGTAGCAAATAACAGCCCAATTTCAATTTGCCTCTCAATTTATTTAAATTCTAGCCCATTTTCTATCTAATTTCTTTTAATTCTAGCCTATATTGAGTTAATTTGGGCTTAATTTTAAATCTGAAATTCAATTTCAATTGCCCAAACCCATTTAATTCAATCTGGGTACGCCTGACCCGCTTCGCCTGACCCGCATTAAGATTGAATCTCAACCGTTGATCTAATACGATCAACGACTGAGATTACACCCTGCATTTCTTCCCTTTTTAATTCCCCAACACCTAACCCTCAAATAATTTCACTGACACGCACCGCCCGCCCCTGTTCTCCATCTTCTCTCTCCTATTTCCCCCATCGCTGACAAACGGCGGTGACCACCATGCCGCCTGCGACCGGTGAAACCCCCCCATAAATGCTCACCCTCAACGCCTCTCCCTTCTCTCTTCTCCTCTTCTCCATCGCTACCGACGCTCCACCATCACCGGTGAAGTGGCCAACAACTGCACCGCCCCGATGAAGACTCTGCTGCTTTCACTAGCCGGCGCCACCTCCCCTCCCATACTTCTCTCTCCCTCTGTTTCTCCACCAAGTCCGGTGAATCTCCGTCCAGCGAACCCCCCAAGGTATTGTCATGTCCGGCAAATACCGAAAGAGATTGACGAAGGAAATACTATGCATGGCTTAGTATTATTTTTCACAAGTCAAGTTTTGGTTGATCGATCGGCCGTTTGGTTGGTCAACCCCCACATCTTGGTTTATTTTAAGGTTTACTCCACATTGGATTATCACGAATCTATTTTGGGTTTGATCACTTTTAATTTCTCTTTCTTGCTCTTATCAGATTATTAGAGGTGAAATTATTAAAGTTTAGCTGGTGAATTGGTGCTTAAACTCTGTGATTTCATGTTAATTACGTTGTTGAACTGTCATATGGGGGAAACCCCAGCTTTACAAACCTTTACCTTTAATTGATTTCTGAAAATTCAACATGTGCTTGCTCTGCTTGTGAAATCGACGCTTAAGCATGTTTGTATGACCGTTTGATTGGACGGAAAATGCATAATGTATTCATGTTTGGTTAATTTATGCTTGTTGTGTAGCCTCTTTGATTGGCTATGGAATTTAGGACTGATTTTGATCACTTGATTACTTTATGACCAAAGCTATTCAGTCAAAGCATGATCTATATTTCCCCTCTTTTGCATGTTTAGAACATCCATGACCATTTGTCTATCGTTTAAAGCAAATTGACTTATCTGCATCTTTTCCTTTCAAATTCAAAATATGGACATCATGACATTTGATTAATCTTGGTAAAAGTGTGATGTGTAATTGATCAAACAGCATGTCATCATCCTTTTGATTGATCTAGCTTTCTAATTTCGAATTAATACTTGGATAAATTTTGGTATGTGTTGACTGGATTGGCTCAATCACCTGTTTTTTGGGAGGGAATTTGGTATTGACAAATTATATGATTTGTTTATTCATGGCAAAGTCAAACTTGATTGAATATGCTAATTGATTATGCATGTCAATTTGGTTCTTACATAGCTGTAATTACTCTCTTTGTTATGGTAAATCTACACCTCAAATACATATGATTGATTTCTTCTTTCTTGGATGAAGTGAATAATTTCAGCATGGATAATTAGGGAAAGCTAGACACTCGAAATTAATTTGTCTTTCCTTCTTTGATTTTGTTAAATTAGCCATCACTTAGTTGATTATGGTAAATCTTTATTCTAATTGCCCAAATTACCATGTGCAATATTTCTTGTTATAAACAGTTTATTTGATAGATATGAAAAATAAAAATCTTTTGCTAATTGATTCTATTAGTTAACTAAGGTAAAGATTTTCTTGACTCACTCTTTAATTTATTGCATTTCTTTAACTGAGTCCTCTACTTTTACTATAAAAGCAGCTCCCCCTTTTCATTATATTCTCAGACTTTACACACTATTCACTCTCATACTTTTAGAATTTCTCTTCTTGGCTGATTGCTAAGTGTGAGTCTTCGAGTATTCTCTTATTTGTTTGAGGTTAACTGGTTAGTTTCTATCGATGTATATTTAAATTTATACACATGATCACTTGTAATTTTAAATATGTGTGTTAGTCTATCTATGCTTATCTGTAAATCATTAGAGAGTATGTCTATATGATTGCCCCTTAGAAACTGCTTCCTGTTGACTTTGATATGTTTTCTCGTTCATGAGCTATTAAATAGATTAGTTATCTCTTGTTTGTGTTGGCTGTTGGTTAATTTATATGAGTACACTCTTGGTTTGTCTTTGTGGCATTTGGGTGGAGTGTGGAAGTCCTAACACACCCCTATTCCTTGACATAAGCACTGCCTAGGATCTGTGAGATCCTCAGGAACTTGACATGTCAAGGGTGGGCCTTATGGGTCGAACTAGGATCCTCCGAACTCTACGTTCATATTTGACAGGTTACGCAGTGAAGAGTTGCCCGGTATTGGGAAGTCTCCAAAGTCTTGGATTCTTTTTACTTTCTTTTAATTCTTTTCTCATTCGTTTATTTGGTCTGTAATAATTTATTGTATAAACTCCGACAATGTAATAAAATACTTTAGGGGTGCTATGGGGGAGGGGCAAATAACGTGCTACTTGCTTTGATTGTAAACCGCAGAAATCATGCCTATAGAATTTTTATTAATCTTATTCGTTAGAAATTATGCCTATAGGAGTTGTATTAATATTGTTTGTTAGAAGACATGTTTTAGGTTTTAAAATCTGCTTCGTTCGTTAAAATCAGAATCCATGCCTACTTGTTTCAGCGAATTAAATTACTTGTTTATCAATTTCAGCATGATTAAATTAGTTTTCACAACTCAAAAATAGAGATTATGCCTGTAGGACTAAACAAGGTTTTCAGCATGTCAATTAGTTATTAGTTTCAGCACTTAAAATAAATTAGTTACCATGTTTTAATCTTTAAAATCAGTTTCAGTTTTTTTTTCAGAATCCACGCCTACCTGTTTCAACATATTAAATTATTTGGCTGTCAATTTCTGCATGTTAAAACTGTTTCAGCATGTTTAAAATCAGTTAAAACCTATTTCAGCATGTTTTAAAATCAGTTAAAACCAATTTGAACATGTTTAAAATCAATTAAAAATTTAAGCTAATTTCAGCATGCTAAATAAAGGAATACTCTGTTCAAATACTTGTTTACTTTCAACATGTAAATGTTTAGAGATCTTGCTCATAAGATTTAATCTAATTTTTTATTTTTTTTATGTTCGATCATTAGAAGTTGTACTCATAGGTACAATTATACGAAAGTATTAATATTTGAAGCATGTTAATCACTTGGTTATCTTTTAATTAAATGAGAGGCCTTTATGAAACCATTGTATGCTACGTGTTCAAGTCCATGTATATTTTGTTTGACGCTAAAATCCGTGTCTAATTAATAACTCTATAGTTTATTTGTCTAGACTCATATCCAAAATAATAGTCCAATGTCTGTTGGACATTAAGTTGGGACGGGTAGGCATCTTAAGACGCGTTAGTCTTTTTCAGTTCTTTAGTGCTCTCTTAGTTTAATAATAATGTTAATAACCAACTTAGGTGGGTAGATAGACGGACATGATGGAAATTGACCCGAGCAGAATACGATAATGATTTGAAATTGTCTTCGATAAATAAGCCGGGCGCTGATCCGAATAGGTTAAAATTAACGTAAGTTTGATTCTTTCTATTTGTTTGGAGTAGTTAACTAAGTCATCTAGTAATTAGGCCTTTTTCTTCTTATTTCTTGTGTTAATTCTGTCTTCTCGCTTATCGATTTTTCTTATTTATTTATTTGTAATTTATATGTGTAGTCTTCTCTCATCTAGATTTTAATAATTAAACTGATTTAATTACTTGTTTTAAAATAATATTTTACTTGTTTAATCACATAGTCTTTAGTTTAATTAATCGACCTATTGTTTATCACCTATTTTCACATAAATAACGAATCCGGCAGGGAGTCATATTTGTGGACCTCGAAAGGTGCTTAACACCTTCTTTTTGAGGTAACTTGAACCCTTACCCGATTTCAGGTGACGTAGACCTTAAAATTAAGTTAATCGTAGTTAGAATGGTGCCCTAACGCGCCTTTAATTCGTTAGGTGACGACTTTTCAACCTCTCTTTTTATCCTAAAGAGAGCTATCACGTCGATGACCAACTTTTTGCGAGAAAAATGGGGCGCGACAGTGATCCACTTCAGAGATTCTTGAGGTAGCAGTTGTTGATCTTAGCGATTTTTGGATCTTAGTCTTATGCATATTTCACATTATGAGATACTTTCAGACTCTTTTGTTGTATTCTTTACTTAGGGGCTTGTACGTTGTGACTATTAGATTTTGAGGTTGAATGTTGTTTTTCGTATTCTTCTTTGATGTTGCTTATGAAATTCAGTTGAGACTCAATCTTCTTATGATTTCTTCTGTTTATTGACCTTATTCTGTTATAAGTGTGTTAGGTTGGCTTACCTAAAACGAGGTGCGTAGTAGGCGCCATCATGATCGATATAATTAATAGCGAGAAAGGAAGAAATAATTGATATATTAAGGAGTTTGTTATAATAATTAATTATAGTAAAATTTATTTTTAAAAAAAATATATCAATTTCTAAGCATGTGTTTTGCACGTATATCTGAGTCATTTAATATATGTATAATATAAGATAATCCCCCCCCCCCCCCCCTCCTTTTTACTACGAATTGTGTCAAAGCCTTAAGGTATTTTTTGTATTTGATTTACTTTTATTTTTAACTTTTTGTAACCTCTTTTTACATTAATTATTAGTCAACTTTTCAAATTTGAGTTGAATTACATCATAATTAAACAATAAATAAAGGCAAAAATGAGGAAAAAAAAAATAGTAACAACACTATCATATCCAATCGATCATCATATAAAATGAATTTTTTTTATCGTTATATTATAACGAATTTAATCATATAAAAAAATCAAAATAATAATCAAAATAAATATTATAGTTAAACTAAAATGAGGATACAATAATTAACAACCATCCAAACAAGTTTGTAAATTAAACAGACTTTAAAATCGTACCATGGAAAGAAAAAAAATGATGTAATTTGCTATTGATTACACATGAAAATCAAATGAAACAACAAAAGAATGTGGTGTAGTAGATAAAGCTCTTCCTTCATTAATAAGAGGTCTTAATTTCGTGCTTTGGATGTGATTTTTTTTTATAGGAAACACTATCCCAAATGAGTCATATCCGGCGCTAATACTATATCCAAATGAGCCATATCCAACGTAAATACCACCCAAATGAGCCATACTCATCGCGAATACTACCCCCAAATGAGTCATATCCGACGCAAACACTACTCCCAAATGAGCCAATACCAGATGCAAATACTCCCTCCAAATGAGCCATACCGACACAAATTTGAATTACTCGAGCTCCAATGCCAGTATCAGATATGGAAAAAAATCCTTAATAGGAAGTACAAGCCTAAATGAGTCATACCCGACGTGAATATTATCCCCAAACAAGCCATGCCCGACGCGAATACTACCCCCGAAAGGATCATACTCCGCGTGAATACTACCCCGTCATACCAAACGAGAATTCAAATTAGTCGGACTTCAATACGGGCACCACGAAACCAAAAATAAAAAATAAAACTGAGAGCAAGAGAGTTTCTAGAAGCTACCTAGCCTTTAAGTTATTTAGTAGACATTTGACCATAAATATTATTCATAATATTTCGGAATATGTTTTCATAATTTTTGATTTTTTGAAAAACACCTTTTGAGGTGTATTCACTATTTTTGGATTCAATTTTTCCTCTAACTTTATTTTTAAATAATACACCAACTCAATAGTCTAAAATATTTTTAAAAATACTATGATCAAACACAATTTTAATTTTAAAATAAATACCAAATAAAATGAATACGTTTTTTATTTTTATGGCCAAACGGGTCCTTGATATTTCAATTTTAGTTAGACTTTATATTGCACCATAAAGCTCCTATCCTTCATTGTAGTTCCAACTTCCAACTGACAACGAACCCTAGCGTTCCGTTTACACCCTCTCTCAGATCTGACTATTCCAATCTTACCCATGGGTTCCAGGAAGAACGATTCCGGCGATGGTGCTTGTCCTGGGTTCGTTTCTCTATTCTTCTTGAATTCTTTTATTTTGTTCGATAAAATAATAAATCGCCCAAGTTATCGTTTTCCCATACGAAATTTGATGTGTATTGATTAGGGTTTTTTTGTTTTAATGTATTGAGCAGAAAAATCTTTATTGGAGGTCTAGCGAAAGAGACGACGTTAGGTTAGTGTTTTTTTTCTTTTGAACTGTTACATACTTGTTGTTTTTATGTATTAAAATTGTTTCTTGCTAGTGGGTTTTTGATTTGCCGACGAGGGTGTTGATGAAAATTGGATTTTGATTTTGGTAGAACAATTTGTCAAGTACTTTGAGAAGTATGGGGAGATAATAGACTCGGTGATTATGAAAGATAGGCATACCGGTAGGCCCAGAGGTTTTGGGTTCATCACTTATGCAGATCCAACAGTTGTAGACACTGTTATAACCGAAAACCATATTATCAATGACAAACAAGTGAGTAGTTTAGCTTCAGTTTTATACTAGCTCCTGCTTGATGTTCAATTATAGTTGAAATATTAGAAAACTATGGTGAATTTTGTTCACTACCTGTTGCAATATGCAAAACAACTTTAGTTAGTTGTCA
The DNA here is from genome assembly GCA_003996215.1 of Jaltomata sinuosa. Classification (NCBI taxonomy): domain Eukaryota; kingdom Viridiplantae; phylum Streptophyta; class Magnoliopsida; order Solanales; family Solanaceae; genus Jaltomata; species Jaltomata sinuosa. Next base: position 174,709 of record QJPP01001344.1, on the reverse strand, counting down.
TATGCTTGTGAGCTCAGGGTTCGTGAGCTTGGTTGAGGTGTTTCATTTATTTATTAGAGTTTTAAGTATTACTGATTTTCTAAGCTTTAGCTGAAAATCATATTTTTTGCAAGTATACTTAAAAATTGTGGTATTGGTTTTTCCAGGTTAATTTATTCGAGTTGAGTTGAAATATTAGAAAACTATGGTGAAACGTTGTTGACTACTTGCAATATGCAAAAACAGTTTAGTTAGTAGTCATATGCTTGTGAGTTCGTCAGTTTTGTTGAGGGGTTTCACTTATTTATCAGAGTTCAAGTATTACTGATTTTCTAAGCTTTAACTGAAAATCATATTTTTAGGGTATTGGTTTTTCCAGGTTATTTTATTCGAATTGAGTTGAAACATTAGAAAACTATGGTGAAACTTTGTTGACTACTTGCAATACTGACTCACACTTTAGTTAGTCATATGCTTGTGAGGTTGTGAGCTTGGTTGATGGGTCTCATTTATTTATTAGAGTTCTGAGTATTACTGGCTTTCTCAAGCTTCAGCTGAAAATTATTTCTCATTATTAGTACTTGAAAGATTCTGGCTTCCAAATTGTGGTATTGGTTTTTTCCAGGTTGAGATTAAAAGAACCATTCCGAAAGGATCTGCCGATTCAAAGGATTTTAAGACAAAGAAGATTTTCGTTGGTGGCATTCCTACTACCACGACTGAAGGTAACAGTGTGCCCTTTTGTTACATACTAACTAATTTTGTTGTCTGGTAGTTGCAGTAGTATTCTTTAAGCTTGAAGTACTTTAACTGCTGTCTCTTGTACATTTTATTGTCAGATGAATTCAAGAACTTTTTCTCCAAGTTTGGGAATGTAATAGAGTATGAGATCATACGAGATCACGTTTCCAAGCGTTCTAGAGGCTTTGGATTTATTGTGTTTGACAATGAACAAGTAGTTGATAATTTGCTGGCTGAGGGAAATAGGATTGACATGATGGGTACTCAGGTAAGTTTTGTAGGATATTTCTTCATGATCTCAAATGTTCTGGGACATGGCTGTCGTGCATACAAAGTGTATCCGCAGGATTTCATACCATCACCCAGCCTAATTTTCTCCTTTTAACATATGCCTATCTGCCTTAAGGAGCTGCTGCATATGTGATAGTTTAATGCAAGGAGTATAAGTTTGTAGGCTTCTCCGTTGTAGTATGCATCTTTTAGTGCTCAGCTGTCAGGCTATTATGCAGGCTGGAACTTCTAGGTTAACTTGCTTCTTTGTTGTAGGTTGAGATCAAGAAGGCAGAACCAAAGAAACCTTCAAACCCAGCTTCTGCTCCTGCATATGGTAGTAACTCTAGGGGGCGTGGATATGGTGATAGTTATGGAGGATTTGCCGATTCATATAGCGGTTTTGACAGTGGAGGTTTTGGCCCTGCTTCTTATAGGTCATTTGGATCTAGGTTTGGTGACTATGGATACGGTGGTGGTGAATTTGGTGGTAGATATGGAGACTTTGGCAGTAGTGATTTTGGTGGTTACCGTGGAGATCCCTCACTTGGTTATTCTAGTCGTTTTGGCTCATACGCTGGTGGTTATGGTGGGGGATATGGTAGCAGCGGGCTAGGAGCATATGGCCGTGGAGGTGGTTATGGGGGTTATGGTGGAGCTGGCCCTGGTGCTGGTTATGAATCTGGCCCTGGTGCTGGTTATGGTGGAGCAGGAGGTTTATATGGAAGTAGGGGAGGGTATAGTGGCAGTGGCCGTTACCATCCTTATGCCAGGTAGATTTTGCTAAGCTTTGTAGGAGTTGCATTCAGGTCTCTTGGTTACTGCATCCTCAGGCAAGGGTCGAGTAGATATCTCGGATCACTAGCAAGGAGACACCACCTAGAAGATGTGGAGAGCCCTAGTTTGCTACTTCTTATTATGACTGTGCGACCAGAGAACCATATCTAGATAAATATGCTATAGCTTGTGCTTTGTCTTAGTTTAGACGTTTTCTCTGTTATGAACTATGAATTAGCTAGAACCTTCTTTTGGAGTTCTTTCGTGTGTCTTGTAAGCTTGGTTTCATAGATACATATAATGCAGGCTTGTATTTTCATAGATACTCTCCTCATCAGGTACCACTCTATGATAGGTTCATGAGCCTTTTACATTTAGAGATCTATGGTGTTTGGTGTCTAGCTATCACTTTTGTGTGGTTTAGTGGGCTTAGCTCGGTCATGCTCAATCATAGTTGTGATAATATAAGTTATTTTCCTTGGCCCCCCTTGAGTTTTTCCAGAAATGTGTGTTGAGCCAGATCCCTGAAAGAATTTGATGAAGCCATTTACATTTTAAGGCTTAAACAGTAGATTGTTAGTCTGGCTAGTACTTTGTTTTATTTTTGAAAGGATCTGCATGTCTTGTTTCGACCATTCATAGTTTAGGGTGCTTGCATCTTATCTTATTAGAAGAGGGGAAGGGGGTGCCTACAGCTTACTGGTTTGTGCTGGAGCAGTACTGTACTATTTTGTTTTTATTTTTCCCTCTTCATCTTTTTCTCCGTCGCTTTTAATTGTTTTGTTTTGGTAACCAAGAACTAATCTGTTTATAATCTCAGGTGTCTTTAGTCAGCACACACTTGTTGTAAATGGCTGTAATTCATATATTAATTTGTATTGAATCTGATGTACCGGTAACAGCTTTGTAACTTCATCTCTATGTATTAACTTATAAAATGCAACTTCCATTGAAGTCCCAAGTACTGTAAAGAGACTACCGGAATTAAGTGAATCTGGGGTTAATTAGCATCTTAGCTGTTTTAGTTGGTCTTTTATAATCACTGATACAAGGTGTTTGTTGTTATTGTAAGTTGATTAGTTGGTGTGATACATGTCGAAGAATTGGGCCATTTTTTGGCCCAAGAATACTTGTAACAAGATTTGATTTTCCGGTATCTTAATTTATCTCCAGTCAATAATAATAATTTACTTCAATCATGGAAATCTTATTCACTTGGTTGGTGCACTAAGATTATCTTATTTTATTGAATATATATTGTATAGATAGCGAGCGTCTGGTCATGAAAATTAATTTTATCCCACTTTATTTGAAATTTTTGGAGTTGGAGTTGTGTTTAGCCATATTTTTGCAAAGAATATTTGTATTTTGAATGTACCTTTTTTAATACTCCTTAATTTTAAAAATTAGCAAAATCATCCAACTTGACTAATTTGTTTGGAATATATAATCTTATCTGTTTTAAAAAAGTAATATATCAAAATAGATAATTATATAATGCCATAGATTAGATTTCATATACAACCTACTATACATTATATCAAACATCTGTTCATTTTATTTTGAATTTTTAAAGTTAGGAGTTGTGTTTGGTTATAAAAAAATGATATTTGGGTGTTGGAATGTACATTTTCTAAAAAGCCATGAAATATAATTCAGATAGGGTCATTTTTATAAAAATAAAAAATTTAGGATAAAAGATTGAAAATGAAAAATATAGTGAAAGTGGAAAAAATTGTATTTGGACTTTTTAGGCAAAAGCTGATCAAATAAACTGAAATTTTCTTTTGGGAAACTATTGTGTGACGAAATTTTCATAGCTTGTCGAATTTTAAAAAAAGAGAAGACAAAAAATACACCTGAATTATAGGGGTTACTTTTATCAATTCCCCCCCCCCCCCCCCGCCCCCTTTATGTAGTCTCTTGTTTCACATTTTGAACACCATTAATGTAGACCGAGTTCTCTTCTCCTTTTTCTTTGATATTTTTCCTCTAAATCTTCTTCTCTCGACCATATTGACACCATCACCGCGATCTCATCGCCACCAGTCTGGGGAGATAGGATGGACATCTGGGACTTTGGAGAGCCGCTAAATAATGAGATTTCCCATTTGCTTGAGAACGCAGATCTTATTCCTATTTTTCTGGGGAACAAAGACTGTTTCAGATTGATTCTCGGCTCTAAAAAAGTGTAATCACAGTAAAATTGAAGAAAATAATATCAACAAAATAGCAATATATAGAGAGCAAATGAAGCCACCTGTGATAGTGAAAAGTGAAAAATAAGATAGTATGCAACTACTAACTAATTACTAGTTGAACCCCTACCTTTCCCATATAAAAGTATGATAACATTTGAGTATCTTCACTAAATGTACTAATGAAGTTGTGGGTCACATACTTTTTGTTTACGGAAATCTTATGACCCCTTTGAACTATTTATAACTAGAATAAATACCACCTCAAAACTGAAAAGTCATAAATCTGGCACAATGTGTTGTGCACGTGCTACAACATATATTTCAGATTCTTTTTCTTTTTGTCCCGTTATACTTCTTTTTTTTTTCGTTGTTGTAGGAGCTCTGGCTATGGATTCAAATTTGCATTTGTGTTTGTTTTATATATATGTGGATTTTCTTAAAAGTGTAATTTGTGAATGAGAGGAAGAATAGCGGAGAAATGGAAGGAGAACGCCTAAAAAAAGTGTGACCTCTATTTCTGATGTAAAATTGTAGAGCAAGATTTGAATTTGGATGTTGATGTGAAATTGCAATGAATATGTTGTTCATGTTAATACTGAATTCAAATTAATGACTTGCTTGAGATTAACGTGTACTTCTTATTTTTGTTACATTGAATAAAACACTAACATTTTTTTCTTATTACCTCATTTTTATAGTTGGAGTAAACATGATGCACAATATTTCTTACGATATTTGCGGAGATTCGAGACAAGCTGTGTTAGTGCAGTGTTTTTATGACGACCTTATGAAGTTGGTATTAGAAAGCAGAAACATGAGAAGGTTTAATGGTTTACAAGTTTAGATTTAATGCATACTATTGCAATCTTCATAAACATTAAAAAAAAAACTTATTTTCCAGATGACAAAGGCAACGAGAAATATTTAATTAATTAGGGGTCGTTTGGTTGGGAACAAGTTATCCCGAAATAATTAATTCCGGGATTAGCTATCTCGAGATTAGTTATTTCACCATGTATATGGGATAATTTATGGGTAACTTACATAAAACACACATGTTTAGGAGCTAATTACTCTTTTTTTCACTACTTTTTCTTTGAATACATCGCAATCCCGCCGGATACATCCCAAACCACTTGGATATATCCCAATCCCATCGGATACATCCCAAACTACTTGGATACATCGGCATCTTTGATTTTATCTCAGATACATCGAGTATCCGCATGTATCCGAGGGGTTACAACATGTATCCGATGGGTGGAATGTATACGAGGTGAGGTAATGTATCCGAAGGGGATTTTTGGTTAACATGTGGTATATTAAGTAATTAAAATAAAGTAGTGGGAGAATTAGTAAATATGGTAAGGAGACATGTCTTTTTAGGTAGTTTATCCATAACTTATCCCATCACTAAGGTATAAATAATCTCGAGACTAACTAATATCACCAACCAAATGCAGGATAAAACAATCCTACATTTTATCTTGATTAAATTCACCTGTTACTAGACAAGAACAATCAAAAGCAACATAGGGGAAAATCACATTTAAAGTCAGAAAATAACAGATTGCATATGAAATGAAATTTGCTCTGCACATGAAACAAGCAATCATAATAAGTTTTAGCTTGGAGATCTCAAGAAGAAATGATCAAAGATACAACATTACTAGTAAATAAGAGGTATGACCAGCTCAAGACCTTCCCAAAAAGGTTAAGAAAAAGGTCAATGTATGCAAGTATCAAAATGAGCATAAAGGAAAGACAGAAATTAAGGCGCGCGATTTACAGTGTAAAAGGATTTATCTGCCATCATCACAAAAAGGAACAAAGTCCACATAGGCAGAAGCCAAAATGTCAGTTGCACTTAACCCCAGCTTCTGCAGCACGGCGAGGCTTGTTTTTCCGCCTATGACGGAAAACATTATTGGATTTAGGAGATTCATCAGTGCTTGATCTGGTTCCATTACCATTTTCCTCTTTTACTGAATCATTCTTTTCTTTCACCCGAGTATTCCGCCTCCTCTTCTTCCCATTTTCCATTGCAGAACCTTTTATCTCCAAGTTTTGAATTCCAAGTTTTTCATTCTCGGAATCTTCCTCTTCAATCATCTCAGCTGCTTCTTCATCAATGTCATCTTTGAGTGGTTTTTGTGGCCTTCCTCTCCTCTTCTGTGTAGGGATTTTTTCTTCCTCCTCACTTCCTGGATCATCAGGGTCAATTACTGTCAATTTCTTACCCTTTCCTCTACCTCGACCCATTGCCTTGAGAAACCCCGAGTTTTAACAAAATATCAGCAGAAACACCTGCTAAATAAAAACATTTGGGAAACATGAATCAATGTTTTCCAATGGAAGACTCAAAATGAACAGTTATACAGAAGGATGTCAACGGTCCAGTAAATACCATCTCTTTTGTCCTTCTGTTTTTTCAGGGATTAGATGCACGGGAATGGGAGATGAGAACAGGCAGTCAAAAAAGAAGGCAAAGCTACCACTCTTGAGGGAAAAAAACCTGTCTTTTCTTTTGATAGCTAAAAAAGTACATTATGTGTCTAGGAAAAGAGATAAACAACCCAGAGAACATAAATTATGTCACAACAAAAGGAAGTCAAGACCTCCATTCCCAGGTAACTATTGTTGATGTCAGCCAAAGTTTGAAGAAGTTGCTACACATGATTGGTAAGTACTCAAGTTGGAACTATCCTCCTTTTCCTACAGTTTCTAGTATAGGAACACGCCGTCCACTCTTTCTTTACTAAACCACACCTACCAAAACCCATATTTGGAACAGAATTTGATACGTCGACAACCTAATTCAGAAGATGATGCATACGGATATGTAATGTCAGCAGAGCCCTTTTGCAGGCACAGACTGTGAAAAGTCCCAAAGTGTTATTGTTTCTTTTGCACTCCCAACTACGTCTAGCTTCAGTCAGTATATTTCAGCTATCCTTCTGCTTCTGCCAGTATTTCTATGAAAAGAATAGCGGAATGCTGTATGGCAAAAGATCAACTATAGTTACTCTCAAGTAGGTGACATAGAAACAACAGCAGAATCACATCATCAGAAGGCTTTAGAAGTAGGCAAGTGCAAATTTGCAAGGCTCTTACTTGTTGCATAAGTTTAAGAAACTATTATAAGCAATACCAAAAGGTCATAACATTGTTTAGAAATCAACTCAGTTCTACTGTAATAACTAGAGAAATGCTTGATCAGGGTGGAAGGAGGAAGGGGTGCATGAATGGAAGTAAAAGGGGAATGTACAGATCACTACCCTTGTTTGTAAGGAAGCGAAAGAGGAGTAGTAGTCCTTCAATTCTGATTTTTCATCGGTGGAGAGGAGAAGTGCAAGAGGTTTACTTCCATTTGAATTGTACTAAGCAACTGGATGCAAGTATTCTATGGTAAGTAACTGGATGCAAGTACTAAAAGATCACCCAGAGAAAGTAATTCAATCAAATCCTCTTCAGCCTCCCATCTATTCGAGGAAATAATATAGTTTGACTGAAACTACTATTATCACAACCCTTGTGTCCACATCTCAGCAGAGCATTATATAGAAAAAAGAAGATACGAGAGTTGTTTGACATACTTTTTTATTAGTGTAAATAAACAAACCTCTTGGGTAATAAAACTAGCTGGTCAAGAATGAGAAAGATGTGAAATAATTCAGAAACCAAACAGATACTAGGACAAGGTTGAGAGAAAATAATAAAAGGTTAGCCTGTTGAGTTGGACTTCGCAGCAGAAGTATTCAGAACTCTAATTAGTCTTTAAGAGCCCTAATCAGTTTGCTGTGGCTCCAACCTAAATTAGTAATGCAAACTGAAATCAACTGCTCGATTCTGTATTAGCTTATCCATAGCTTCTGCATTACACTGTACAGCAAGTTCTAAGGATATGATTGCAACATCGCATCCAAGAAAAGAGAGAAAGATAAAGAATACAAATAAATCTAACAGTCAGTACTAGATTATTAAGTAGTGGACTTCACAGAGTCAATCAGTCATGAGTCAACTAAACCTCAATCCTGAAGAATGGACTTCATAGGGTAATATCATAAAGGGTGACCAAACTAAAATGCCACTTTCGAGGTGAAGGAGCAAAGGAGGAAATTCAAGTAAGATTGCACCAATCCCACTTTTTTTTAAACAATAGTTCTCTGTTTTATCTGGGTATGGATGAAGAAAATTCGCAGATATGCACTCTCTCAATGCATTCAAAGCTACTATCATATCAGAAAAATTTCCAACTTGTGAAGGGTAAAGCCACAGAGCGGAAAACTCGGATCATTTGGCTCAGTGCAAAAGTATATTATATCATGGAAATCACGTTCCTCATTCACACGAAAGACAGGTTCTTTGAAAAAGGATGTGAGACCTTGAGTAATCACTTTTTTTTTTAGAATGAAAACAGAATTGAATAATGTGAGACCTTGAATAATCATTTTCAACAGAATTGCAAACAGCAAAGCATGTATATCTTATATGTTTTTTTCATTTATAAGGTACATATCTTATATGCTCTTACCATTATCTAATGCTTTAAAGAAAATTTTGCTTCGCATTCCTAGATCTATTTCTGCGTATCATCCTATCCTCCTACAACCAACTGGAACCAGGCATCTTATTGAAACCCTTGTCCTTCATCACATTCCTCACATTCTCAACATTCTCCCACTCTCCTCCAGCAGCATAAATGTTTGAAAGGGCTACCAAACCTTCAGGCTTCTTCAGATCCATCTGCAATATATCCTTAGCCATCTTTTCAGCAAGATCTCTCCTTGTATAGACCTTACAACCACTGAAGAAAGCCCCAATAATTGAATCTGTAACTTCTACCGGCATATCTTTGATTATATTGTAGGCCTCCTCCAGCCTCCCAACACGACACAAAAGATCAATAACACAAGCATAATGCTCTTTCCTTGCTCTAATGCCATAAGACTCCTCCATGGACCAAAAGATCTTCAAACCTTTCTCAACTAAACCACCATGACTACATGCAGAAAGAAGAGAAGTTAAGGTTACTTCATTTGGCAGCACTCCTTCATACTGCATTCTCTCAAAAAGTTTGATTGCATGTTCTACTCTGCCATGCTTTCCATAACATCCTATCATAGCATTCCATGATGCAACATTCTTGAAAGGAACGGAACTGAAAACGTTCCAAGCGTCTTCCACACTTCCACATCTACTGTACATATCAATGAGAGCACTAGCAACAAACACATTAGCAATAAGCTCTAATCTATATACTAAGCCATGAATTTCTTTCCCCCGACACGCAGAGTCGATCAATCCACACACAGGGAGAAGCCCAGTCAGAGTGATTTCATTAGGCTTAACTCCAGCATCCAACATGTCCTGCAATAATGATAATGCTTCAGTTGATCTGCGGCATTGAATGTACCCTGAAATCATTGCATTCCAGGTAACCAAATCTGGAGTCAAACCCTCTTTACTCATTTTAGAGAATAACGTAAAAGCTGCATCACAATCTCCTCTCTTAGCATATCCAGCGATCATTACGTTCCATGTAAAATCATTAGGCCTTATTCCTTCTAACCTCATTTTTTCAAACAAAATAAAGGATTCTTCAATTTTCCCCATGTTAGCATATGAATATATCATTGATGTCCAGGATACAATATCTCTCTCGACCATTACATTAAAAACTAAACGAGCATATTCCGTATTGCCACATTTACCGTACATATCAATCAAGGCATTGGAAACTGATAACTCTGACTCAAATCCCATTCTATATATCATGCTTTGCACTTCCTTTCCTTTGTTCAGATCCATTAGACCAACACACGCTTTCAACACAACAGCAAATGTGTACTTGTTCGGAGTAGTTCTTGATTGTTGAAGAAGAGAGAAGTAGCCAATGGATTTCTCAGGGTAGCCATGGAATGTGAAAGCTGAAATCATCCAATTGAACGCAAAAATATTCAGGTTTGTGGTTCTTTTGAACACAAGCTCAGCAGAACCTAGATCCCCGCAACTTGCATATGCACCAATTAGCTTTGAATTCAATGACAAAGCATTCATGTCAGTGTGTGATGTTAACATTAATGCATGAATTTGCTTGCACGGTTGCAGCAACTTCGCTTTCAAGCATTTTTGTAATAATAAGCCGAAAGTGCTTACAGACAGGTTGATTGGGGATAAGAGGCACAAATTCATGTCCAAAAGAAAGGTCTCAAATGGAAACACTCACATGTTGTGTTGATTTTCAATATTCTACTGACTGTAATCTGCAATTGTAAGACTGTAAGATATAACAAAGTCAAATATGATATAGTACCCAACTCAAAGCCCAAAAGCACATCCTTTAACATCAATCTTGTTTACACAACCATGAACAGGAGAAGATCAAATCCCCATTCCAAAGCACAAAAACATGTAAAAACTATTCAAAAAAAGGGTTTTTTCATCGTCCTGCGAAGATCTGGAGAGAGCAAGGGAACAGAGGTCGTTAGTCCTACTAATTCAAGAGTCCTGGATCAAAATCTAAACTGTTGCAAACAAGGCCACATAAGCCTCAATTTCTACATAGTAAACTGAAGACTCACATGTACAGCTAATTAACAAGTAACAGTACCCTATAGGCCCATCAGAAGCAAAATCAAGAAAGCAAGACAAGACACCCTTTACACTCTATTTGAATGATTTGAGCAACACTAATCACTTCAGATCTCATTCTACATCAAAAACAAGCATGCAAATCCAAACTAACAAAAGAGAAATTAGATCCAAAAGATTAGAACAGAAATCAAATTCAAACATAACCAATAACACTGATATATGGGGTACTCACTGGAGTAAATCAGTCAAACCATGAAATGAAACTCCAAGAAAACTTCGACCCAGATTTGTTTTCCTCTTATAGATACCTTCTTAACCACTAAAATTAGCAACAAAAAAAAATATGGTCAAGAACAGATCCAGAAAAGCTTGCAACCCAAAAATAGAAGTTAGAACAAAAGTAAGGCTTAGGGGGTCAACTGAGATAAGAGTAGAGCTCCTCCATAGGCAGAAAAAGAAAGAGGGAACACAGAGAGAGAAGAGAGCTAAGAAGAGTATTTGCTCAACGGTTGTGTAAACTTAGCTAAAGAGAGAGTATGCTACTCAACTACTCTACTCCCAATCCCACATCTGCTTACGACTAAAATATAATAAGGGGTTGTTTGGTACGCAGCTACTTTCTTTCTCTTCCACTGCCTTCCCACGGACTTAATAAAGCACCAGCGGAGATAAGGTCGGATATCTCAAAAACATATTGTGTTTGCTATACCGTTTATTAAATGTAATATAAATCTTATCTCAGGTTTAATATTGGGATATTTTATCTTATTTCATTTAATTTAAAATTATTTTATTCCGTATTTCAAATGAATTAAATTAATTCAAAAATTATAATCTCAACATAATTTAGAGAGTCGACACAATCTTTCTTTGATCGTAAGTTTTTATTATGTCAGAGGCCCAATATATGTTACTCTTTCTATTCCAATTTATGCGACACAGATATAATTTCGAGAATCAATCAAAAAAAATTGACCGTAATTTTTTTTAAAAATTAAAATATTTGAAGTTGTTAATTATTGCGATTTATAGTACTTTTAACAAAATTTGCAAATATATAAATTGTTGCAAATGTCTTTACTCTCCTGTTCCAATTTATGTGGCACAAATGAAATTTAGAGTCAACCAAATTTTATATTTATATGTTTTTTTAAATATTTTAAATTGTTAATTATTGTAATTTATATAATACTTTTAACGTAATTTCTAAATATATAAATTCTTAAAAAATTCTTTTTTAATAATTTAATATCGAAATGACAAAACACTCTTTAAGCAATTTTAATGGCAATAATCCATATATCGTCCATGACGTGTGTGCTTCTAGCCTCTTATATAGTATAGTAATACATAACTTAATGTTGGAATTTAACATTTTGACAAAGTAAAACTCCATCACAATTTGATGGAATTCGAACCTGGAGTATGAAACACTATAAATGATTTATAGAGTTGTTCAAACTCCAGAGACTCTAATGGAGTTTGAATCTTTGATGGAGTTTTGAAGTATGTATCATGAGTGAAAAATGACAAAGTTCAAAATAGGTATGATGAGTGAAATAAGTAGACCTAATAACGTCCTAGAGTTATAACTTGTCAAATTTTGAACTTCATAATTATGTCTTAGAATTCAAAAGAGGTATCATTCCTGAAATGTGAAAAGAAGTGCTTCACCCAAGTTGAAACTCCATGATTGTGTCTTGAAATTCAAAACAAGTCTCGCAACAAAAATTAAAGCTACCAGAGTATGTTGGAATTTCACGTTCAAGAGTTTCAAACTCCAACATATGCTACTGAATTTTTACATACAGGAGATTTTTGAACTCTAGCATAGGATGTTGGGGTTACACATATCAAAACTTCGAAATTTGCCACTAATCAAGGGGTTCCACTGATTCAATAATTCAGCAGTTCTGTTTTCTTTAGTTTTCATTTCATTTCTTTTTCTTGAATGGCAGAAACACACACACATTTTAAAGAAGAAAGTTATCATAAAAATTCTCCTTTTTAATGAAAAACTTAGTCCATATAACCTCTAATTTCAATGAAAATATTATCTTTGTGAATTTGTGTGTGTGTGTGAGAGAGAGAGAGAGACTTGATTTTCTAGTCACAATTATTGACTTAGTTCTTGATTGATCTTTAACTGTATATGTATGAATTGAGTGGAACACACTTTAACCAAAAACCAAATATCCAACATAACACCAAGAATTAATAATTCTCGTCTAAAAGCTATTTCCAGCTATACTCACAAAAACAACTAGAAGCAATCTCAAAAGAGAGGCTTCTTAGACAACTATTTTCTGGCATGTGGTTCAAAAGAAAATGTTCAGTATGTTGACCAAAGTTTACCATTTCCAACAATGTAAAAGAGGAACTATCACAACAATGGTGTACATTACTATCGGGGAAGATCTTCGAGGTTCTAAAATTTTCACAGTATACTTTCAGCTGGCAATAAGCTTAGCCATTGCTGTCCGGTAACCAAATGGCAGGATTTCTCCATTTTTGATAGTAGAAGGATGGTATGTTGAAATGGCCAGCTGAGGTTGAAGAGCCTTTCTGGTACATAAGAAGCAGCACTGATTGAACTGCTAACCAATATTATCAACTCAAAAACTAGTTAGATCCTCGTTTAGCACATTCTTCAACTCGTGTTAGTGCATCGGTTATAACATCTATTGTCCAGTCCTTGACATCTTCCTGCACATAAGCAATCAAACGAAACAGCATAGTCATTCAAATTTTGTCATGCAGCTGTACCAGGAGGAATATTGAGGGAAATAATTAGAGGTATCAGAAGAAGAAAAGAAATAAATGGTACATTACCACTTTATAAGATAAACTAAGACGTTTAAGACAAGATGCTCTTGCATGATCTCAGGGACAAGTTTCCAAATAAAACATACCAAAAGAATTGCACTGGTCCTAACGCCAAACCAAAGTAGAGAAAGTTCGATGACTATGTCATACTCTGGCTTCTTCTTCATGAAGAAGTTCAGTTGGAAAATGGACTCATTGGATTTATTTAATATATATTTCCAGACTTCCATTATTTGGATAGACATTTTTTTTCAAACTACATTTGTAATATTTCACCAGGCATTGAAACTTCCAGTTTTAAAATATATAGCTAAGAGTTCTCCACTGGCCCTCATCACTTCATGGCCTTAATATCTAGTTGCGTTTAGATGTGCGACTACTTCCATTATTTTTACTACTTCTGGCCTAAATTTGAGAAGAGCTTGACTTTTACCATTCCAATCACATTGTATGTGAGTTGGAGATATTAAACATGTCAATATTAGGAAATTGTGAATATGACAAACTAGAAGGAAGATCTGAACAGTGAGGATTAAAAAGTTAGTAAGGAAAGAAGCAATTTGTATGGGAGAAAAAACTCTAGGCTGGGTCATCAACAGAAAAGTTTGGACTAGGATGAGTATAAGAAAGAAAAAGAAGCTTGGAAAAGAAAATCGAACCCAATAGAAAGTGAAAGAGAAGATGAAGCAGGGGACTTGGTTGACCTGATGGACTGGTCGCAGTAGGAAGGTTGCGGGAAAGTGACCCATGAGCCGGTGCATGAAACTCTGGTGTACGACACAAACGAATGGCTTCCAGCGCCGGGGTTTTAGGGTTGGCGTTGCTGGCGACTGGGAAACCTTTCTAGGAGGGAGGTGAGACTTGAAACTTGTCTGGTTCTCTCCTGTCAATGAACCAGATTTGCAACTTCCTTTCTTCCTCTTCTCTTTTTTTCTTTTTGGGAACAAAAGAGGGAAGAATCTTTTCACAGTTGGGGGACCCAAACCTTGGCTCCGACATCATGTAAAGAAAAGGAGAATCATTGCTTGATTCCTCAAGCATGTTGAGATTTAAATAGTGTTTACAAGCAATAAAGAAAAGGAAAAGAAACTATTTCCTATTCCTAATTACACAATTACGGGGACTCCAAACCATTCCCATATTTACAAGGTACCTATTCTTGCAATATTTAGAATTTCATAAATTGACATTCTTAACGGAGAGAAGGAAAAGCGAAGAAATTTTGGTGCATCCAAATGAACAAGGCAAGTCCAATTTAAAAAGAAAACTCAGAACAAAGATCTCTCCTGTCGGTCCATGAGAATGAGAACACAAGAATCCACAGCGAATGCAGTTTTTCTTTTCCATTTTCTAAGGAAATGGGGATGTCAATACCAAGAACTCCAATTTTGAATTGATTAAACTTGTGCTTGATTTTGTGTTAAATGCATGATCCTACGTGTGGATGATTATATATGATTTTGATAACACGTTTGAGATAATGATTCTTGTATTGGAGATGTATTAAAGTTGGTACAATAGCCAAATGGGAGGAATAGTTGAAGTTAATTTGGAAACGCAAATGGAGGAGAACGTTATGCCCCGAAACTTTGGCTAAGTTTTACATCCACTTTTATGCCCTAAGTTGTACAGATAGTGAAATAAGTGCATGACATGTTGAGAAGGTGTGGAATACTTAAATCTTGTGGTTGAAAAGTGTTAAGAATGTTTAAGTATGGGAGAAGTAGTTCGAAGTGGTTTGGAAAGAGTACGGGGGAAAATACCCTAATTGAAACATAGTCTGACTTCAAAAGAGCACAACTCCTACTGTAGAAAGAATTTGGCTATGGTTCCCATTATTTGTTTCCTTGTGATTATGTGAGATAGGTTAGGTTGATTCGCTCGGTGCAGGTATGAGGCATCGGGTGCTGGTCACGAGCCCTTACGGAATTAGGGCATGACATCCCTTATATTTTCATTTTGAAGTTTATCAAAAACATCTGCCCATGACTACATTCTCTGTCCTTCAAAAGATGAAAAATGAACTTAATCAGGCATAAGAATCTTATGCAACATCAAGAATAGGTCATCCAGGTCATGCATCACTCTCTCCTTTGTATATACGATGACCTTGAAAGACATTCAATTAGTTTGAAGCTAATGTTAAAGAGAAAGGGAGAAAGCATAGAATCTATCAAGTAGCCATTGCAACCACTTAACTATAGGAAGACTCAAGGATTTAGTTAAGATTTATTTGGATCCCTTAGATTTATCTATGCAAAAGACCTTATGATAACTCTATATCAATTAGCAAGAGACCTTACAAAATCACCAACGCAGTTTTAGATTTTGATCTTGTCACTACCCGTGTAAGTACACATTCATAATAACAGTGACAAAGAGCTTCACCTCTGAATTCACTGGTAGATGCAGACGACAAGGTCAACAGAAAGGCGCAATGGGATTACGAGTAAGTTGCTCGGACTCGGGTGCGGGTATCCGACACGGATGCGAATCCGAGGGTTGGATTCGGCAAAATTTAAAATTTAAGATTCGAGGGTACGGATCCAGGTATGGATACGGGTGCTGGGATTCGGCAAAAAGATCCAAAATTATAAAATAGAGCTACAAAGATATTCTATATTTTGAAAAATCTTCTAGGTCGTCTTCCCCAAGACCCCAACTTATTCTTTCAAGCTCTCTGGTTCTTCCCCTCGAAAAAAGAAAAAGAAAGTCTTTCAAGGCCTTCCACCAACTCTCCTGAGAGAACGTTGCTACGGTCTACCAGAAGTCAGAACACAACCACTTGAATTCTTAGTTTCTCTCCATTTGGCCTAAAACATGAATCAACAAATATTGACCAAGAGGAAAAGCTAAAAAGGAGACACAAGGACTATAATATTAAAGGTATGCCATTTCCCATGTCTTAAATCTATTTTATCTTTTATTTTGAGAAATCAAAATCTCAATTTCCCCTCAAATTTGTCCACCCATGGTCAAAGTATCCAAGGTGGGTTGACCGAATCCCACACATATCCCGCACCCGTCTCGTCTTGAAACGGGTGCGGCAACAAAAATGAAGAGTCCGCGCAACTTATTTACGACAAATGAGGATATGGTATAGATGGTTGGAGTTAAATAGAGCAAATCCCTCTTCAGACAGCCACGAGAGAATATCTGGAGAAGCAGGTCCACAACAAAAGAAGGATTAGGTGCAGGCATGAATCATTTGAAAATGTTGCATCACTGATGACAATGAGTCAGGAGTAAGGTATTTGCGGAAGGAGATGGAGGAGAAGTATTGATAGGATCATGGAAGGTAGTGCAAGTAACAAATGAAAGGTATATAATTAACGGGGATATAGAGGCGGATATGGAAATAAAACATAATGTGACACATGATTCTTACAATAGAGGATGGTGTACTCGTAACAACCAGATATGAGAACAACATCCTCTCACAAACACAATGTAACATGAGATTACATTAAATCTACTCTATTTTGTCAAGAGTTATAAGAACCAGATGTTAGACAAATAATTCTATAGGAGTTCATAAACTGCCAAAATAAATAAAATAAACATTCTGGTGCATCTTCACTGATAAACCGTGAGCAGAGAACTAACTTGAATTTGTAATTTAGCCAAAAAGGTTCGGAAAATGAAGACAACTCGTACTGATTTTCCGTCCAGTGAATCCAAGCAAATCTTGAATAATCATTAATAAAACCGACAAAGTAGTGGAAACCAAAAGTGGAATTGACTCCTAAAACCCCAGATGTCGTATGTTACTAAAGAGAAAGGAGACTAATATCCAATCATCAGGACAACAAGTGAAAAAAGAACATATATTCTTTACCAAGTTGAAGATTAAGGCCCTAAGATAGACAAAAGGGACAAATCAAGTATCATTCTTCGAAGTTTAGATATATTAGGGTATCGACACTATAAGAATATCTCGTACTGGACAAACTATAGGCGATCTTGAAAAGTTGAAACAAAAGGCCTGTTTGACTCTCATCCGGTAGTAAGAATCAGTTCCTAATGCAGCCCTCTAAGACGACAACAACAACAACAACATACCCAGTGTAGCCCTCTAAGACAATAAACTTATTTAAAAGAAGTAGTAAACAGTTAAGTGCTTGGAATAAACAACTAATTTTTTGTGATAAGGTAACATGGAAAAAGCAACTAATTAATACTGATTATACTAAACTTAAAGTCAAAGAGGGAAGATGGGAAACTTGACCTACTCCTGTTGCCACGGTTTGGATTCCATTGACAAATATGACAGTTGAAAGACAAAGGAAAAAGGAAATAGTAAATAAATAAATTTATATTGCTGAACACATAGTTAAGTATAAAAAGTGTGCTCTGCCTGAAAGTTTAAACTTTTAGTTCAGGCGGTCACACACATTTATTTTTGAAAAGGTAATTTTACAGGTGGTCACACACGTTAACATGGTATTAAAGAAAACAAACGGTCCTGGGTTTGAGTCTCACTGCCACCCATTGTCAAAAAGAATTTTCACGTGCTTGACCCAGACAAAGAATCAGGTCCGCATGGGTTGGGTGGGGGTTGAAGACATAATAAGTAAATAAAAGTATAGTTCCTCTAAAAGTTTAAGCTTTTAGATAAGGATGGTTGCACACTAACAAGTGAAACAGGTATGACCATAAGTCTCAAGTTAATTCCCAAGATTCACAAGTGAAGGGACAAAGTCAACATGATTACCTAAAGGAATAATAAGAGTTACTTGTGGACTACTTAAGTGGGCGTATTGGAGAAAGTAATCGTAATCATAAAAGTAAACCACCCAACTGCCTGAATCACCAGATTCCATTTTCTTGCAACAATAACTTAGATAATAGGTCCGCAACTAATGAAGAGATAGATCAAATTTGTTGTAAAATACTGAAAAAGTTATGGGAAAGATTAGTTCTGACTGCCAGAGGATCGTCATTGTATTTGCAGGAATAGTGGACAAAACACTTGTGCTGCCAGAATAATTGCTAAAGAAAAAAAAAAGCAGGTACTGCAGGAACGGGCATCAAAAAGGCGTGTGGTGTTGCCGGAAAGGTTACTGGAAAGATGCAAGGCACCACCAGAAAAGTCACTAGAAAGATGTGTGGTGTCACTGAAAAGGTTTCTAGAAAACTCAATGCTGCATAACGATCACCGGTAGTAGGCACGGTGCCATCAGAACAATCACTGAATTAGGCACATTACCACGGAACGGGCATGGTAAATAAGAGTGATGCCAGTTGGAATGAAGGCTATTTAGATTTCTACTAAGATCGTAAAAGATCCTATAGCATCTGCGAAACTAAGAGGAGAGAAAAGATGTATTAATTACTTCATGATAATTAAATAGAATACACACTTATTTTAGGTGAAAAACAACCAACATCTTGTATCACCCATGTGGAACACTAGTATATCACTAGTACAAAAACTTAATTAGCTATCTTTTGATAATTAAAAAAAAACTTAACTAGCTATCTAACACCTTCATTTTGCACTAAGGTTGACATGCGTAGTTCTAGGCCAACAGGCAACCAATGTGACCATAATGATAAATCTCTAGACACTACAACATCATTATGGTCATTATTGTGAATATGGTATTCTTCTAGAAATCATATTCCAACTAGTAGACTGAAAGTCCTACAACTATAGGAAGCTTTCTGACCCACTTAGTTTGTTCCCTAGAATGTCAGCAGGAAAAGTACCTACCACAAGATGAATGAAAGGTTAAAGAAGTAATGCATTTACCATCTTCAAAGGTTCCCCTGTCCTTAGCCTTGCATTTGGACGAGCTAGTTTAGATTCAAATGGAGTTCTTGGTCGCACGTCCTGAACTGATTCCCATTCCTCGCGGGTAAGCATCCTAACTGTCCCTTGACCAGCAGGCGCATTCTTTATTTTTTGCTCAATCATTTCTTGAGACTTCGAGTCATCATACTGCATGCAGACACAACTGTAGCTTATAAGCTACTCTGCTGATTTAGATTGTAAAAACAAACAAACAAGTTTACTACGCCAAAGAAATGAAAATATCTTAGTGCTTACCGCAAGTCCCACACATCCCCCTACCTGTAGAATAAAATCTAAAAAGGTACCCATGATGGAGACTTTGAGGTTTGTGGATTCAGTCAACTAAATTCCATCAAACTCCTCAATCAATATCAACAAGATTCGACTTAAGTACGATTTTCATTGTAATGAATGTATATAGAAATAAATAGCATTTATTCGTACCAAAAACCCGAAGGTATTCTACAGTAAATAAGCAGTTCTACTATCGAAGTTCGGTTTCTCTGGTACATTACAGCACCAAAGTAGTTCTCCTATTAAGATTGTGAATATCAATGAAACCATCTCAGGTTATTTCACATACTACTCCAACTATGAAGCAAAACTAAACTTTTTCAAGCATCATTATCCCCAAGCTTCTCTACTACTCACTATTCCAATCCACCAGAATCACAACCAACAAATGAATATATTAGCGCTTTGTCCGTTTACAAGAGTCTTGACCCCGCTGGTTACACTACTTTGACCCTTTTTGATCCTATTATTTGATAGGTCATTATGGTTCAACCCAACAAACGGGTCATAACCCAACCGTAGGATCACCGAACGGGTCGGGCGGGTTGGGTTTGATTTTGCCACTCCTAAATTATTATTTTCTGATAACCCTTGGTGTCCAGGCCAGCTTGCGCGTACCTCAACAACTTCCACGGGATACCTGTCACCTCCCAAGGTAACAAGTAACAGGTATTTTGCCACCCCTAAATTATGACAAGACCACTCAAATTTCAGCCAGATACTAAAATAGGACTTCACACAAACTGCAATGGACAACACAGAAGCACCACACACTAATACATACATACATACCATCATAAGGAGCTTTGCGAAAAGGGCGGTCCCAACGACAGTGAGTATCATGGGCATAGTAGCGGTATCAAGAAATGATCTTGAATCAGGAACCTGAACAAATAACTGATTCTTCCGAGGATCTTTTCGTTTCTTCTTCTCCTTCAATTCAGCAACCTTCTTCTTCAATGTCTCACTAGGTCCATATTCACGAGACAATGTGTGAACTTGTCTACAAAATTTGCGAATACCCACCATGATTTTACTAAGAAATTGAATCAATTATTAGTCTCTGCCACAATTACTCCTGTGACTAATGCATCTGACAATTGAGGAGAAGGAGAGAATTTGGAGATTTTTCAAATTAGGGGTTTAGGGTTTTTTATGCTGAAGCTGTACAACAGTAATTAAACTGAGTTTCCTTTGTGTCTGGAGAATTTCCCCCTTCTTGATTCTCTGCAAGTCAACAATAGTGATTCTCATTTTTTTTTCATATCTGGAATCTTACAAATGAGTTGGAGAAAAATATGATTTAATTTTAATTTTTCTTTTAAATATAAAACTTTGATTTATAAGTTTATATTTTTGTATCGATAACACAGATTTTTCTATAAATAAAATCGATCAAGTTCGAGACATTTTTTTAAAATGTTCTTTAGGAACACTAGGGCTACCAAAAAAAAATCAAGGCAATATGCACCTAAAAATGATCAGAAGAGGAAGATTACTTACTTGAGAACGAAGAATTTGAAGCTTGGAGGTTGAGGGAGAAGAGAAATAAAAAATGGAGATTTGAGGGAGTTTGAAAAAATTAGATTAAAATGATGTTGAACGGGGGACAAATCCAACAAATGTATTTGTCAGATTTTTCATAATCAAAATGGTGAAAACGCATGGATGATGAAACACTTTTAGTGTGCAACTTTCACGTTTAAAAATAGACGATCTGTTAAATATATTTACACCGGAGGTGCTCTACTATTCATGAGCCTTCAGTGAAAACTTACATTTTGAAGAAAGACTCATACATTTTAAAGCACCTTCAATATTAATTTAGCAGTAACAATTTGATAAAACGCCTATTTTTAAACGTGAAAGTTCCACACTAAAAGTGTTACACACTAAAGGTGCTCCATCACATATGCGTTTTCATCATCTTAGTTATGAAAAATCTGATAAACCCATTTATTGAAGGACTAATGAAACTTGGACTTGTGTATATTTTGAGAACTTGGTAGGACTTAGATAAATTAAATTTGACTTTGAATAACCTAGGTAGCTTTTTAAAAATCTTTGACCCCACTCTTGTTTATCTTTTCTTGATCTAACCTTAAAAAATAAATAAAAAATAAATTCAATGAGTATTTTACAAAATAAGTGTGTAGGATAGACACTACCAAATGACAAATACATTTCAAGAACACCAATAAAGAGAAGCATACATTTAATCAAAACAACATCTAAGGCTTATGGTTTATTTTACTTTGAGTTGCAGACATTGTAATTTTTCTTTTTTAGTTTAAACCACCACCATTATTGAACAAATACAAAAAAAAAAAAATTAAGAAAAGGGTTATAAATCAATATAGACGTGAAGAAATGGATGTAATTATTTTTCTTGGCTATTTTATTTTCACGTAGAACTGTCTCTTTACAAGTTAGAATAGAAGAATGGACATGAATGTTTCTAAATTTTATCTATTATATGAATCTACTTTTTTTTGTGCCATATGGAAAAGGAGCTCCTCATTTTTAAAATGTTGTTATTGGAGATGGAGATAAAAAAAAAATGTTATTGAAGATGGAGATGAACAAAACCAGTAAGAAACTTAAGTATTTCAGTAAAAATAAAGTAGATTAACATTTGACCTTTAAAACGTTGATTACACACGTGTCAATAATTAAGAGGTCTATTGAAAAATACTTAACTCCTAACCCTGTCTCTATCATTTGTGTCCGTTCTTTCTCTTATCCTCTCCACCATTTTTAATAGAATTAAGATTATTTCACCATACCAATTAGATTATCATTTTTTTAATTGTATAATATCTCATATTACTTTTAATTATAAAAATAGGTCTAAATCATCAATATTGTAGTGATTATTATGCTTTAGAAGACATTCAAAGTTAATATCTTTTTAAATTTAATCATTTAATTATCTAATTAATTTGAGCTTGAAATATCTAAAAACACTCAAAGAATTGAAGACTATCTTACAAAATTAATGTTAAAAATATGATTAATTCAAATTGAAGTGAATTAGATAAAATTAAGAAGTAGAAAGTAACTGCAAATGTAATTGCCTACAACTTTTAATTATAATTACATCAATCAAATTTTTAGAAAATAGTAAAAATTTTAAAATATGTACATAATAATTGATAAAAGATCGACAACAAACTATTAAGAAAATTTCAATTAATACTAATAATAAATAAATAATTATTTATATTTATATACACTACATTGAATAATTTTGAGTCATTTTTTTAGGCCTAAAGCCGTTACATTATGAGGAACTTCCAAAAACACCAATCCTAATGAACTTAATTAGGCCTCCATATAATCAATTTGGCTAATTACAAATCATACCAACAGTTTGAATACCAATTGTATTTAGCATCAAATTTTTTTATAAGATTTTTAGATATTTAAGTTGTTAATTATTGTGATTTCTAATAGTCTTTACGTAATTTTCACATAATATAAGCAAATATATTTGCTATTTTCAATTTGAACTTTCATACAAATGAATAATCTAATTAATCATCATTATAATTAGACATCAAAAGAAAAGCTAAAAACATCTTCCTATATACAAAGCTTGAAATTGCACGACAAAAAATTAATCATACGTAGAAAGAAAAAAGAGGGCTATTCTTAGTGGGTTGTGTATTGAAGATGGACATATTCTCAAAGTTGCGTTCTTATGATTTTTAAACAAAAAAAATAATATATGACTAATTAAGAAAATTCAATTAAAAATTGACTTTAAATTTTTTTAATATATCATATAAATAAAAATAATTGAGAGAGAAAAAACTAAATACGATGCATGGTCAAAGATAGATGACATATCACTCTTTTTTTATCTTCATCTTGATGAACTTGTACCAAACTAATTTGACCATCTCTCTTTGATGAATTTTTTACATATCCATCAAACTTTTTTCTCCATCTTGATGAACTTGTGTCTGGCTATTATGATACAAAAAGAAATTCTCAAAAATATATATTTGATCTTCATCAAAGTGATGACCACATTGCCATGTTACATTTTCTATGTCATCTCTTTTAGTATTAAATACATGATTAATGAAAAAAATAAAGGAAAGAAATTAAAAAAAAAAACAGAAAAAATTATTTTAAGAAAAAGAAAGAAAAAGAAGAAGAAGGAGAAAATAAAAATGAGCATCCAACAACTCCATAGATGATTGTTATTTATAGATTGGTTGAGCCATATAAATTAGGAAGAAAGAAGTTGAAGAGACATATTATTAAGTAGAGAATGCAAATAGATGGAGTTTTTTTGTAACTCATGAAATATAATTAGGGTAATAAATATATGATAGAATTCTTTTTAATTACTAAAAAAAATTATTAATGCAAAGAATGAAGAAAAAATTTAAAAAAAATAAATGAGAAAATAGATAAATATGAATGGGGGCCATATAAAGTGCCACATCATCGTTCCTAAAATCTTCTATATATATATATATATATATATATATATATATATATATATATATATAGATTATTGATATAATACAAATCATTTCAATTTTCTGCGATTTTTATTCTCAGTCTACTATTTTGAAGTTGTTGCTTATACGTGTGTTCACTTGCACGTACAACTATGCTGATAATACTCTCAATATTACACTATAAAATAGTTCGGGAGGGGGGGGAGAGTTATAGGACCCCCACAAAGTTAGAGTGTGTAAGAGCAATTTCGGTCATAGTTTAGGTGTATTTTGATGAATCATTTTCTCTTTTTTACACATAAGAAATTTTATTTTTATACATAAGAAATCTGAAAAGACCGCTTACTTAATTTTAATTAACTTTTTTACCACATTTCCTCGTCAAAAAAGGGAAAAAAATATTTTTTGTGTGTTTTCTGGTCTTCAAAGATGCAATATGTAAGACGTATTAATTTCTTTATGATAGAGGTAGATTGTAAATGTTTTGGCAAAAAAGAGAAACTGAAAGCCTTAGTTTTTTATTCTTGAATTTATTTGTGCAAAAAATTGGGGGTTGGGAATTAATAAGGTGAGGAATCGAATCCTTACTAATTAACAAGTTAAGAGTTCAGGTAGTTAACCAACTAAGCTACTTATAAGATTTTTCTAAAAATTTGAGTCATTTCTCAATTTGTGTGTGTTATCCTTGTGCAAGAACCATACTATCTTCTCTGTATCATTGTAATTTTATTGAATGTCCCCGTAAGGACAAAACAAATATTTATCATCAGGCGACTGTAACTTTGGTTGGACCTTTTTTCTTTTGTATTAAAAAATTTATTAATTATATATAGATATTTTATTACATACTCGATAATTAAAATGAGCTATGAACAAAATGACATGTTTAAATTTCATATTCTTACTCTACCTTTGTTACAACGGCAGGAATGAAGTAGATACAACAACATAAACTTGAACCAAGATGTCTTTGACACAAAAATTACTTCACAAGGCTTAAATTGTCTTAAGAAAAGAACATGAAAGTAAAGAGAGAAGGCGGTAGTACAAGAGAAATTGTTAGGTGAACAAAAACAAACTTAGGGTCGTTTGGACATGCAATATGAAATTAAATGATATGAAGTTAAAGTTTTATTTGGATATGCAATTTAGTTTTCTTGAGTTGTATTTTCTTTCATAAACATGGGAACGCTACAAGTTATGAAAACTATCAATATTTCGCAAATTCTTACACAATCTTACCAGATGAACAAATCATAGTTCATAAATAAGATATTGAAATATCCTAAGGCGTCGGATTGATAAATCGAATATATCTCCATGTTCCTTTTATAAATAAATATTTGCGATTACAAACATTCAAATACACATAATTTTATAAAAGATCCACTAGTTAACAATAGGAGTTAATATCTCAAAAGATCATTGAACTATGAGAAATTATCTAGCAAAGTCATTGAACTTTGCTTTGTATTAAAAACACCACTCAACTTAAGGTTTTTATTTTCTAAAATCACTCAACTACATTTATCATTTAAAAGAAAATGACATGGCAAACTAATTTTTTTTATGCCATGTAAACATGAATCCCCCGTTAAAAAAATCTATTTCTTTTATTTTTTATACTCATACACCCACAAATTGGGGATGGGATCCCCTCCGATATTAGTGTGTCCAGTATTCTACAGTATAGGTGCAGATAAATAACATCTGTCCACTTTGAATTTTAAGGGTTTAGATTTACGTAAATTAACCATAGTTCAAAATTAATGATTTTCTATGAAGAAAAAAATAATACTTCTAACCTCTAATTGGCCTCATTTCTAAAGCGTCTTTATCATCAATGTGGTCTAAGGAGCCCATGATATTTAAAATTTGTTGCCTTAGTTATTCACCTGTTACTCCTACACTTCACAGTGATATGCCCTAATTCACCATTAATGATAAATAATTTAAAGAATTTAAAGACAAATTACGTTGAATATAAAATAGATTTTTAAAATTATTATAATAAAAACTACAAATCACAACTAAAAAGTAAAGACAGAGATTTAAATTACGAATTAAGATGCAAAAAATTAATATGTATCGTTAAATTTTAAAAAATTAATATATATATGTGCACGGATGCTATAGAGGGCTGACATAACCAATAGCCAAAATACAGATTTTTATAATGGACGTCTCCTCTTTAGTTGCAAAAAGATGAGGATTGCTCCAAAAACTCTCCCAGGCTGCTCTACAGCTTGAAAGACACGTAATTATAATTTTTAAAATTAAAATCAAAAG
This sequence comes from Jaltomata sinuosa, assembly GCA_003996215.1. Taxonomy (NCBI): domain Eukaryota; kingdom Viridiplantae; phylum Streptophyta; class Magnoliopsida; order Solanales; family Solanaceae; genus Jaltomata; species Jaltomata sinuosa. The sequence goes on along the minus strand of QJPP01001344.1, from coordinate 148,460 downwards.
CAAATCGAAATTCGATTTTTAAAATTGAAAATCAAAATCAAAGTGTCAATTCTTCTCTTCGATTTTAGTTTGGTTTAATTTTTCAGCTTTCATCTCATTTAACTGTCGTTTTAGGGTTTTAGGATTTAAATATAGGCATTGAATTTGAAAGAAACAATATGTGTGTTTTACATGCTTAAACCCGAATCAAATATTCTTGATTGTTTGCTGGAGAGATAGTAGACTGTATGTATATTTGCTCCAATCTGCTATGCTTTTTGAATTGCTATTTCTCATATATTACGCTAAGTTTAAGACCAAAATAATTGTCAGATTTTAAAAAAGACTTGTCCTTGATCCAACATTTTCTTACTAAAAGACTTAACATGTTTTTGGCTGAAATTTTTGGCCTTAATAGCTATATAGCCTGGTGAAGAAAACATTGGAAGCTACACCATATTGTTTGGCACAGAGATTTTTTTTTACACTATTATGTCGGCTAGTCATGCTTATGGAGTATTAGACAATTTCTTGTATTTGATTTAAGTTGTATTCAGTGTTATCAAAGGCGCTCTTTTAACTAAGCGAGGCTCAAAACGTGTTGAGCGCCACCTCGCTTATGTGCGCTTCGGTGTCATCATCAATGTTCAAAAACCTACTTTTACTTGCCAATAAGCCTCTTATGAAGATGCGACACTAAAGCCTCTTAGAATTTATGTTTCAACAAAGACTTTTCACTCAATTATTTTTTTTCATTAGCTCAATTAGTGCAAATATTCTTCAAAAGAGGATTATTTGGTAAGCTTTCATCAGTTTACGGGCTCGGTTGTTCCATAGCCGACCTTTGAACCTGCTAATCGCTAAGCTTTTTGCTCTTCTTTTCTTTCTTTCAGTGATTTGCAACTTTTGATTTGAGAGTGAATGTATATCCATAGTTTTCATGTATTTCCAGATATGTATTCAGAGCCTTTTTGTTTGGATTCCGTTATCTTGAAGCTCACTATTTAGTCCTTTATCTGATGTTTCTTTTATGTCATTGGTTTTTCTTTATTAGTAAAACTACCTTATTACAAAAGAAAAAAAAAGAAGAAGAATCCACTGTGTTTAGTTACGTTACCTTTTGTGGTTTGAGAGTGGAAAGCTCTAACATTTTTCACAAGTGTTGTAGGTTATTTATTCGACTCCGGTCCTCACAACATCATGACAAGTAAGTCGATCTTCCTCTCAAACTGTAACCATGTAGCTTTATTATAGTAAGTAATTAAAATTCCCTCCACTTATCTTGTCATCATGATGCCAGTACTCAATCGTGTTGCCCTTGGGTTGAAGACGAAGACTATATCAAAGCCTTTAGCTTCCCGATTGAATTTGCCAACTCTTTTTGTTTGTGATATTTAGGGAACACGAGGTGAATATGGCATCAAAGACGATATTCCTAGCCCCGAGGAGGCGCATGGACCTATAACCAGCTCTACCATTACTCCTTCACATCTATCTTCTAATTATTTTATTTCTTTAGTTGGCATTTTTTGGTCTGATCTATGGATTTAAGGTGTGAAGGTTTGGATGGACTGACAATAGTCGAGGGACCAGGTCCTCGACAGCAGAACAGTAATGAAATCACAAACAAGAGTACTAAGTACAAAGTAAATCAACACAGGATGTTACGTGAAAACTTCCTTGCTCAAGAAAAGAAAAACCACGACCTACCACGTAGGCTTTACCAACCAATCCACTAACCAAGCAACTTCAGAATTACAGACTCTTGTAACTCTAGGATTAAACTCTTAATCCTCACCCTACACAACAAACTATTGTCATGTGTTCATTATAATAACTCTATTGTAATAAGTCTAACAACTAGCTCTAGCTGTCTAGACAATCAAGGAGAAGAACATGAACTCAAACCAGACCTACACATAGCTTCTAACTTAGAAGAGTAGGTTTTCAATTCAGACTATTACAAGAACTCAATAACACTTAAAATGAGACGGCGACTTTTGCTTTAAAGATGACACTTTTTGGATTTGCAAAAACTAGGTTTTGTTTTTGTGAAAGCTTCTTATATAGAATACAAAACAAAACCTAGGCGCCTGCTATTGGCTGTTGTCCAACTGCTTTTGATGTATGACTGGCAGGATAGTACAGTTTCTAGCTGTACAATCAAACAATCAACCAGAATTATGATGTGTGCACCAGGTCCACAAATAAGGTCCCTTTTGTCATATCATCAAAATCAGTATTCTATCAATTTCTCCCTTTTTGATGATGACAAACGCTGGTTCATTTTTATCCACCACCTTCCCCCTGTCACTATGTTGTACATGTTCCCCCTGTCACTATTTTCCCCCTTTTGGCATCATTGAAAAGATTAAGCAGTAAACCAGGTAAGAACAGAGTAAGCAGATTAACTCATGGCCACTGGGGCAACAACAACTTGAATAAGAGAAGGAACATAGTAGAATAACGAGTAGGCAAAATGTAGACAAAAAAGTTGCATTTCATTACAGATAGTCTTACACCATTACAGAAGAAGTTATAAATAAAAATTAAAACATGCATAAGCCTATTGTCATAGAACTGAGAGGACGGAAACACAAAAACATGTAGGACAACTGGTTTAGGAGGAAGGTTTAGTAAGGGATTTGAGAAGAATAGTGAACTGCTCATCGACTTCATCATGCGCTTTGAGAAGGCGTTCAGTCAGGTCTGCCACTTTGGAGGTGAGACGGGCATTCTCAGCCTTCAGTGCCTCAACTACACCAGGTCCCTCAGTGGATGCAGAGGCAGAGGCTTGTTGCAGGGCAGATTTCAGTTGGGCTATCTCAGTGTCCCTTTGTGCCAGCAAGGCTGTCAAATTTGCTACCTCATCAGTGGCACGTTCTTGAGCGGAGATGAGATCGGAGACAACAGAATGTCGCACAACTTGTACCCCACCCCGTCGTTGAATAATTTCACATTCTTCCAAGGTGGTGTCAGAAAATATGTGCTTCTTGCCATCCTTTCACCAAGAGGAACATTGAAATATTTGAACACTCGATTCAGCAAAAAACCATATGGAAGTCCATGTTTTCCTTTCTTCTCAGTAACAACCTTGTCCATGTGCCTTAGCATGATAGTAGGAAGGGTAAGTGGCTGAAAAGAAGAGATTATTTCCATAGCATCCATATCAACCTTTGATGCACCACTTCTCTTTTCTGTGCGGGGAAGCAGAACTTTGTTCACAAACTCGAAGACCAATTAGTAGTCACTCTTCATCTGCTTTTTCAATAGACGCGCAGACTTGTCACTTTTCAACTTGCTAGCAAGAACTAAAAATTGCCTAGAAACAGATATTGTTTCCAAGAACCTGATCCCTTCAGTAGGTACCTCCAGTATCTTGCCTAGCAGTGACTCATTCAGCTTGATATTCACACCTTTCACTTTTGTGATCAAACTCATGGTGTCAGAAGAGAACTTCATTTCAGTAAAAAATTCAGTTACCTCAACAGCATGCAGTCTTGGTAGAGGCTGATCCATGAGATGGGGCCATTTCTGAAACTTGATCATGGAGACCAGTACTTCATCCCAGGTAGTGTAACCGCTTCGGGATCAAACACTCATCCCCGAAGAACAGATTGATTTTTTAAGGTTTCTTGAACTTGTGCCCGAGTGGTTACCTCAGCAGATTTCCCTTTGTCTTGACTTCGACTCCGGGTACCTGGTCCCTCTACAACAGGGTCAGAGATAAGCTTTCCTTTCTTTGACGTTGTAGACTCTTTTGAAGGACCATGTCCTTCAGCCTCACTTCGTCCCCTTTTTGTTCCAGCACGCTTGGGTTTTTCCGCACGGGGTGAGACAACCTCCCCGCGCCTTTTTGACATGCTTGCAGCAACATCAGTATCTACTTCCTCAGATTTAGCATCTTCATCAACATTCACAACATGAAGAGGCTCATTCTCTTTCACAATAGCCTTGGTTCACAGTCTCTTCTTCTGAACTGTATGAGCCTTATTTTTCTTCAAGGCTGCATCCATCATCCTGTTTTTGGTGCCCCTGGTGGTACGAGGCTTACTGGGACCCGGTCCTGAGATACTGACCGACTTTTGATTTTGAAACTTAGGGGTTGATCATCACTCTCAGTTTTGGAGTCATCTCGGAGGAACTGGCAATGTGGGACACAAGCGTTCCGTCAAACTTAAGAGGATGTTCAAATGGTACGATCATCTGTGAGACCTGATGTGGATCATCTGCAAACTTAGAGCGATCTCCGACAGTACCTCCTTCTTCCATCATAGCAACCAACTGGGAACTTACATCCAATATGTTGGACGAATTTCCCTTTTCCTGAGGCAACCCACCCTCACAGAGCGTCTCAACTGTCGCTTCGAAAAGTACTGCATCTTCCACTAAGACATGAACATCAGATATTTTTGCTGGAGACTCAATGGTCCCTGGTCCTTGAGAAGTATCCTTTCCTAGAAGAGGAGCTTCATTTTCAGCCAAAGCAGATGTGTCCTCCGAATCATTAAGATAGGAATCCACTGAGAGTGACTTGTCACATCCCAGATCTGGAATGGAGGTTGAAGGCGCTATGAGAGTAGGAGAGGCATTTAGTGGTGAAGAAACCTTTGGCAGAAAGGGTTCGGGTGAGTCAAAGATAGGAGCGGACATAGAAGAAGTTGCCAGATGATTTCTCAAGTCCTGCATCAACAGAGTGGTTTTGACGCGAATAATGGATGCCGGAGAGAGAGATGAAGAAGAGAGAGAGGGAGTGTTGGGTTGAGACATATTTGTAAGGTAGAGGAGTTACGGATTTGGGAGATTTAAGATTTTAAGAGATTTGGCTGAGAGAGAAGTTCAAACTAGGAAACACGTTTGGAAGGAAAACCCTTAAGTAGGAACGAAAGGGTGTGATTGAAAGGACCTGACATGTCAGTTGGGGGAGAAGCGACGATTGGAGTCTCTTATTAGACTATCGTTTAGGAAGAGGCGAGAACTAGAAGCTGACGTGGCAGTGCAAGTTTAAATTTTATAGAAAAACTTCAATAAGCAATGAGAGTGTGACTAATCTGTACAGAGATCGGGTCCATGTATATGCAGCCATATATGAATATATTTTGCCTGTCCTCCCTTCTTCTTAGCCAACTCCTTTCCTCACCAAGAGTGTATACCTGCAAGGGTATGAGACTGAGTTAGATCTGATACACATATTCGTTCCCATATACCTGCAACCAATTTTCTAGCCAATAAGGGAAATCATAGTGAAAGGTAAGGATTAGTTGGATCTCATCAGACCAAGACGCAAACGATTTCTGTGGAACTGGTCCCTACTTAGTGGCTTAGTGAAAATGTCTGTTATTTGATCCTCCGTACTGCTGAACTTCATACGGATAGCTTCCTTCTCTATATTATCTCTCAAGAAATGGTAATGAATATCAATGTGCTTGGTTCGCTTGTGTTGAACGGGATTTTTGGCCATGCTAACAACACTTGTGTTGTCACACATAAGAGGCACACAATCATTTCTGATTCCAAAATCTTCAAGTTGTTGCTTGATCCACAGTAGTTGAGCACAACAGGATGCAACAACTACATACTCTGCTTCAGCTGTGGAAAGAGCCACTGAATTTTGCTTCCTAGTACCCCAAGAGATCAGTGAAGAGCCAAGAAAGTGAGCCATGCCTGACGTGCTTTTTCTGTCGACCATTTACCCTGCATATCCAATCAGTTCAAAGTTGTCACCAGAGGGATAATAGAGGACCAGGTCTGGAGTCCCTTTGAGATATCTGAGAATCCTTTTGGCAGCTTTGAGATGGGACTCTTTGGGACAAGATTGAAATCTGGCACACATTCCTACACTAAATACTATGTCAGGCCTACTGGCAGTTAGGTACAACAATGATCCAATGATTCCCCTATACATGGTTTCATTCACACAGGGACCAGGTTCATCATTGTCCAGTTTGGAAGAGGTACCAATGGGAGTATCAATAGGCTTTGCATCTTCCATGCTATATTTCTTTAGCAGATCCCTTCTGCTGGTTTATCATTATTCCCTTTGACTCTTGCTTTATCTGTAGACCAACAAAGAAGGTTAATTCTCCTATCATGCTCATTTCGAATTCCCCACTCATGAATTTGGCAAATTCATTGCATAGTGAGTCCAGAGTGGATCCAAAGATGATATCATCAACATAGAAGAATCCACTGTGTTTAGTTACGTTACCTTTTGTGGTTTGAGAGTGGAAAGCTCTAACATTTTTCACAAGTGTTGTAGGTTATTTATTCGACTCCGGTCCTCACAGCATCATGACAAGTAAGTCGATCTTCCTCTCAAACTGTAACCATGTAGCTTGATTATAGTAAGTAATTAAAATTCCCTCCACTTATCTTGTCATCATGATGCCAGTACTCAATCGTGTTGCCCTTGGGTTGAAGACGAAGACTATATCAAAGCCTTTAGCTTCCCGATTGAATTTGCCAACTCTTTTTGTTTGTGGAATTTAGGGAACACGAGGTGCAGATGGCGTCAAAGACGATATTCCTGGCCCCGAGGAGGCGCATGGACCTATAACCAGCTCTACCATTACTCCTTCACATCTATCTTCTAATTATTTTATTTCTTTAGGTGGCATTTTTTGGTCTGATCTATGGATTTAAGGTGTGAAGGTTTGGATGGACTGACAATAGTCGAGGGACCAGGTCCTCGACAGCAGAACAGTAATGAAATCACAAACAAGAGTACTAAGTACAAAGTAAATCAACACAGGATGTTACATGAAAACTTCCTTGCTCAAGGAAAGAAAAACCACGACCTACCACGTAGGCTTTACCAACCAATCCACTAACCAAGCAACTTCAGAATTACAGACTCTTGTAACTCTAGGATTAAACTCTTAATCCTCACCCTACCCAACAAACTCTTGTCATGTGTTCATTACAATAACTCTATTGTACTAAGTCTAACAACTAGCTCTAGCTGTCTAGACAATCAAGGAGAAGAACATGAACTCAAACCAGACCTACACATAACTTCTAACTTAGAAGAGTAGGTTTTCAATTCAGACTATTACAAGAACTCAACAACACTTAATACAAGTAAACATTCTTGGATCAGGTCCTCTGTTGTTGAGACACTTAATGAGACGACGGCTTTTGCTTTAAAGATGACACTTTTTGGATTTGCAAAAACTAGGTTTTGTTTTTGTGAAATATTCTTATATAGAAGACAAAACAAAACCTAGGCGCCTGCTATTGGCTGCTGTCCAGCTGCTTCTGCTGTACGACTGACAGGATAGTACAGTTTCCAGCTGTACAGTCAAACGATGAACCAGAATTATGATGTGTGCACCAGGTCCACAAACAAGGTCACTTTTGTTGCGTCTGTAGCCTTGTGTTTCGTTACAAATGGATCATGTTGGAAATCATATGTTATTTTATCTCTTAAATCTCATAATTATGGCAGGCAGCGGAAGAACTTTGAATGTACTAGTCATCGTTTTTGGGGCGCTTAATATTGCGCAAAAATGTTTCCATTTTGATTAGTGCGTATTACTTTCCTTTTGCCCTTGATGTTGGCATTTGTAATGAAACTTGTGATTTTAGTTTAGTTTTGAACAATTTAATATAGCTCCTAAACCTATATGTTGAATTTCCTTTTAACCTATTGGTTGTAAGAGTTGATTAAAACAATTGACTGACGGTGTTATGAAAGACTTCAATGGTGCTAGCTGATCCTTATTACACATGAGAACATCAAAAGAATAAAAAAAAAAGTGTTATAGAACATGAGTATGCCAAGAGCTGAGCTCAACACATTCTGATGTTGCTTCTTTTATTAGAAATGAACAGTGCCAAGTAATCAGAAAACTGGTTAAGTTGAAAAAGAACCACAAAAATATTCTGGCCAGATTCAGTTAATTTTTCACTCTTTGACTGGAATAAGATCATAAGCTAATCATGGTGATGCAAAAGCAAATATTCCCTGGACAATCCAAAAGTGAATAGGCTAAATTCACAAGTATATATACGTAGCACGAGCAACAGACAACTAGTATATGTACAAACTTTGTGGTAAAAGCAAATCAAAATACAAGTGAATCTGCCTAGCTCCTAAACTAAAATGCACAATATTAACCAACAGCAAGAAGAATGATTGACACTCTCTCCTAATTATTCTTTTATGGAAGAATGATTGACACTACTGGCTCCAACAGTAGTATACATACTCATGAAGTTGGCAGAACAATTTGGCTTGCATCAACAGGAAACAAAGAGCAATACAACAGTCACACCAACTTCTACAGCTCCCAAATACTGGCAAGATTTTATAAGAACAGCAACCACACCAGACGGGCACGTCTGAGACACTTCAAACGTACAAAGCCCCCTTGTCCAAGTAAAGCTCGACAAGTTGATTGACATTTCCAGTTTTCCAAAGAGGACTCCAAGATTGCTTACCTAATTTCACCTAGCCTACTACTATTTATTAGTTTTCCATTTTTCCAATTCCTCAATGACGTGCCCCTATCCCCGGGGTCCCATACGTAATTGGCCATATTACCAAAATTGCCCTCTACCGAGTTCACAATAAGGTATGACACATACATGCTGCCTAAAAATACAGATACATAGAATCCTAACTATGGAAAGAATAAAAAGAAAATCATATATATATAAATATATGATATCAATCCCTACATATAAAGACTACGTCGTGCGATTAATATTCAAGATATGATTAATTTTATGACATTCAAGAACAATTGTAAGGATGTGGACTAAAAGTTTTCTACTCTTTTCTTTTTACTAGCTAAATGATCATATAGAGACTACGTTGTGCGGTTAAGCTACTAATCAATGAATAACAACTTAATTCATGTCAGTTTCAACACTAATTGTATGAAACAACAAATGTTAGATGACATTCGAATATCCCCACAAGGCGAAGCAGCCATAATTTAAGGTTTATGGATTTCGAATTTATCACGAAACTTACAATTTTTATATTCTTTTCTTTCCCAAATGAATAAATTTTTAGGGTGTAACACATCCCTTAATAAAGTTAATTAAAAATATTGATTAAAAGTAATTTGTCAATATCACTCTTTGCTTCTTCTTTTTTCCCCTCAAACTTTTCTTAAAACTAGAGATAGTAGATGAAAATCTCATTATAGAGAAGGGTAATTTGACAAAAGAATAATTAATACTCCTTATCTTTTAATTTGTTTGTCTGATTTTGACTTGACATGAAATTTAAGAAAGTAAAAGAAGCTTTTGAATCTTGTAGTCTTACATTAAAGATATATATAATGAACAAAATACCTTTTAATCTTGTGGTCTTGAACAATGCATATGAAAAGTTAAAATAAAGAGTTATCCAAGATTGAATTCCTAACCACTTAAAATTAGAGTGTTCAGTCAAATATTAATTATGAAGTTCGTCATGACTTATATTTTATTAGCAGAAAAAACGCGTCAGTTATTGAATTTTTCTGATAGGAGGTGAACAATACAGAGAGAGAGAAGCTTCTCCTTCTAGAGATCCGGCAGCCAAAATGGCAAATTTCGAAGAGCAAAACGGCGCCGTTGAGCTTAACTAATTCCTACAACAGACAATAAAGGCGTGTGCCAAAATCACATTTAAAGAAGGCCACATGGCCCAACCTATTCCTCAAAATTAAAAAATTCGGTTATTCCCCTGCTTTAACAATTACTCCCTCTCACCGTTCATTTTTACTTGTCCACTATATTAAAAATAAATATTCAAAAATACTTATCTGATTTATAAAATCAAGAGATAACTTTATCATTAATTATAGTCATTTTTCTAATATATTTTTTTCAAAACATTATATTTATTATATTCAAAGGGTGATATAGTAAAATTACCCTTTTATTCATAGTTTCTTAAGAAATGTGTAAAGTCAATAATGGATAAATATTGTTAGACGTAGGGAGTACTCTCTCCATCTCCAGTTGGGTTCATTACCACGAATGCCCATATTTTAAAGTAATTTTTAATTTTGTCTTTCGACACTTTAAGTAATAAAATAGTAATTGAAAAAATAAAATTGCTGGATAAAAGGATACAAGTTATGTCGTACAAGACATGAATTCAATTTCAAAATGTTATACCTTAAGAAATTTATATCACAAGTTAAGTTTTACGAGACAAAAAAAATTCACAAGGTAAAATTCGGAAAGCACAAATAATGCCTTACAAGACATAGATTCGGTTTAGAACGTTATCCCTTAAGAAGTTCATATCCACAAGTTATGCCTTACGAGACCAAAAACATTCGCAAGATATAAGTTCAATTTCAGAATCCACAGAGTTGTGTCTCTTTTAGTTCTCTAAACTTCTGTTGAATAATGCAAAAGGACTCAAACTTATGCCTTATAAAATTATGTCATAATTAAGAGTACTTAGCACACAAATTTTCATTAAATCAGAAGCAAGGACAGAATTAAAATTCATCGATGTAAGGGGCAAAAATTAAAGACCGATTAAAAATAGAAGTAGTTCATGCAAAAACTTATCTCGATTGTCATATTTTATTTCTCGAGAACCTTTTTAAATCTATATTGTTCTTCGTATAATTTTTAAATAGCAAAATTTTGATTATAAAATATTAATTTTATTTAATTTAAAAATAATTAAATTAATTATCAAAAAATAAACACCACAACTAGTATGAGACGAATACATAATTAATTTGGCATCGATTTTCAAGTTACCCCATTAAATTCGAGCGCGCTCTCACGTTACTTCTCACTTAATCAAAGGTTCTCCGAGCTATTCCCATTACGCTGCTTTCTCCTCGCCTTGTCGATATAGCGCATCTTTTTGTTTTTATTTCTATTTTTTTATTAATAGTTTATAGAATTATTATATACTTAAAATAAAGTACGATGTTTTCTTTGTCAAAGCATTAGCACCAGGAACACAATTGCAGTCAATTGCTTTACGAAAGCAAAAACTTTTGCACTAATAGTCCTCGGACTACCTCCTTAAATGAACATAACACCACATACTTTCCTTACTCACATTTCCTTCCGTCGGTACTCGGTCATCAATTGCGTTACAATTATTTTATTCACACATAGATGAATTTAAAATTCAAATTTTATAAAAAAGGGCAGCCCGGTGCACTAAAGCTCCCGCTATGCGCTGGGTCCGGGGAATTTTATAAATTTTATGTTAAATTAAATATTTTTTCTATTTTAATTTATGTAAAGGTGTTTGATTAAGTGATTAACATATATAAAATTTAAAAATAATCAAAAGTATTTTAAAATTTGTGATAAAAATAAATCATAATTATGTGATTATAATACATCTCAGGAAGTCAAATTGTTACAAAGTAATAAAATACAAAAGATATTATTTTTTTAGAGATTGATTAAAAAGAAAAAATATCACATAAATTAAAATTGTAAAGTATATTTTTGTAATTATGGGTCCAGATTTAGATAGTTGTCAAAATATTACTAATAATTTTCACACATATATAGTAACTAGTTTCATTAATCTCATGCTAAGTACGAATCCAAACTCAAAATTGAAAAGTAGACATTTTAATTAAAGAAAGATAATTTGTATTATACTTTTTTTATCGTATAATTAATATAATTTAGTGGCACATTACACGTATCTGGTTCACAAGTATTCATAATGATTAGAGTTTTTTAGTCACGTAATTAGGTAAAAAAAAATAAAAATTATAAAAAAGAAAGCTTGACAAAAAAATTAACAAATACCAAACTAAAGACACACAATTGATATGATTTTTATAAAATAAAATGATTTAAAGTATGTAAGATAATTACAACTTGTCGAAGATCATAAATTGACTATTATTATTATGAATTTGTGAGTATGTGAATTCTTTTGTGCTTATCTCGACTTTATTTAAGATCTTAATAACGTATTTTATTTTTATCCGTATTAATAAAATTCATGTTTTCTTTTTTTAATCATCATCTAAACACATCAAATTTTTTCAATAACTCCAAATTTATAATGCAATATTTATAGACTTAGTTTATAGTCTTTACCCAAATTAGCCTAATGATCTTACAAGAATATTAATAAATAATAATAATTATATTCATTAATAAAGTAACAAATTTTAAAACTGTACTTCAAAATAATTTTAGGACAAATATTTATAAGCACGTATGAGGTCACTAAAAAAATAAAATATTTGATGTTTAAGGATAAAATATATAGTAAGACTTGATATATGCTTCAGTTGTAAATGAAAATTTTGGCTTCAAAAGTTATCCAAATTTTGCTACTTTTTCATTTTTTGAAAGATAATTTGACTAATCTTCTAAGCTAAATTATATTAAATTAAATTGATATTTTAAAAGTAAAAAATAAATATTTAAAACTATATGAAAAATAATTACTGTAAATTGCAATGCTCTTATTTATATATTGACTTTTTTAAAAAAAGAATATTAATTAAAATTCAAATAAATTAATCCTTAAAAAGTAAAACGTGATATATATTTTAAGACAAAGAAAAAAATAATTTAATAAGAAGAAAAAAGAAATATTTCAATTATGAAGGTCCATATTGAATTCTCAAAAAGAAAATAATGGCAAAATAATAATCAAGTGTAAAACTTCATATCATCAATTAACAAAATTGCTTTATTATTCTTATCAATTGTGAAAACGACAAAAAACTCTCATTCTATTATATATATATATATTTCTATGAGAAATTTAGATGATATACTCCAGTTAGTTATAATATGAGTTAAATATAATTGTTATCTTGAAAAAAAAAAAAAACTTAAATATAATGAGTGATATTTTGTTCTGGGGTATTAAACTAATTTCGATTTTTCGGTTACTCAAAGTGATACATATAAACGAATGGTGGATATTGTTATGGGGCTGAATTTGAAATAGAGAAAAATTATGGGGCTTGTAAAGCAAATACAGAAAACAGTTGCTTCCAGATTGCAATCTACAGTATATATAAATTCAACACCTACGAAATGCTCAAATGTATATGTTAGTCGTCAACTTTCCTCATTGCATGACTGAGCCCTTTTCCCACCACCATTAGAAAACTGGAAAGTGAACTTTCACCATCGATAACGTTCCTTCAAGGTAATCTCTGCTGCGTCAATTTCAATTTCAGTATCTACAATGATAAATTGATAGTTTGATCTAGATCGCAACGTATGTGTATTTTTGTTTTCTAATAATATGCTGGATTTTAACACTGCAATTTGGTCATTGTGATCTTTATTGTGAATTGATTTTTGCGCTTGTAACTTTTGAGATGTTTATTTGCACAAGTAATGATCTATTCCTTGTTCTTTTGCGCATTTGTGATTGGATTTAAGTTGTATACACAGACTGTCTAGAGATCTTCTTACACTATTATGTCGGCTAGTGATGATTATGGAGTACTATTAGACAATTTCTTGTATTTGATTTAAGTTGTATTTATGTATGCGTATTTGTTTTCTAATATGCTGATTTTGAGCTCTGCAATTTGGTCATTGTTTTCATTTTAATGAATTTTATTTATGCGCCTGTCACTTTTGAGCTATTTATTTTCATAAGTAATGATCTGTTCCTTGGTTCTTTTTTGTATATTTGTGATTGGGTTTAAGTTGTATACACGGACTGTCTAGAGATTTTTTAACACTGTCATGTCGGCTAGTCATGTTTATGGAGTATTAAACAATTTCTTGTATTTGACTGTTACATGATCTAGTAAAGTAAAAAAATCTTCATATTTTCTGTATATAATGCTACCATGTTTGGGTGTTACTTCTTGTTGTACCGGGTTAGAGTTGTAAGATTTCAATATTCCCCTGTGATTTATTTTTAGTTTGAGTACGTACTGTGTTTGGGATTCTCAATGGTGAAATATTCAGGGATAATGCAGACGGTTGAGGGACTATTCAGTGTACTGGGTGGTTGAATTTGAGCAATGGTGTTTGGATTGTTCATCTTCAATACTGTCTACGTTGTTTCGTAGAAACTGAATAGTGTAGTCTGTACATGATTTGTAGCTAATGACATCCAGAGGGCTAAGATTAATGAGTTAGAGGCTGAGGATTCTGTGAATTGACACTGAGTTTTGGGCCGTTGTTTTGGGGGTTCTCTGCATTTATGAGTCCACATTTTTGCATTCCTAGTACTCCTGCTGATTCTATAATATGTGAATTTTTTCTAGCATCTAGGAGTTCAAGTCTTTGGCCATTCCTTTCATGTATAATTTAGGGAAAAGGATGCCATATTAATTCCCTTTTTGAGCTTAGGTCCAGGGGCAGTCCTTCTTGGTCTTTTGTTGGCTGAATGCCTTGTTAACATATTCTATGTTGTACAGTTGTATTCAGATTAAAGTCGATGTTACTGATCTATGTATAATACGTTAGGTATCTCCTTCTTCTTTTTAAGAAGTCATTGCAGAAACATAGAATTGTGCAATATATAAGATGGAAGATTCTGAGGGAAGTAATCCATATGCGAGTACACTGGAGAGACTGGCCAGCTATGATTATATCTCCAAAAATTATGGGTCATCTGGGGTTGCTGGTGCTGTTTTTATTGCCATTATTATACCAATATTCCTCTCCATGTTACTTATGGGGAAGAAGAAGGCAAAACAGAGAGGTGTTCCGGTTCAAGTTGGTGGTGAGGCAGGTATTGCAATGCGCAATGCTAAATCAGCCAGATTAGTTGAAGTTCCTTGGGAAGGGGCTACAACTGTACCAGCTCTATTTGAGCAGTCTTGTAAAAAACATTCCTCTGATCGCTGTCTTGGAACTAGAAAACTAGTTAGCAGGGACTTTGTTACTGCAAGTGATGGAAGGAAGTTTGAGAAACTTCACTTGGGGGAGTATCAGTGGGAGTCTTATGGACAAGTATTTGATCGCGCTTGCAACTTTGCCTCTGGTCTTATTAATTTTGGTCATGATGTGGACACTCGCGCTGCTATCTTCGCAGAAACTCGTCCGGAGTGGCTCATTGCCTTTCAGGTATTCAAGTTGTATACTAGAACAGTCCCTTATTCTGTGTTCCTAATTATTGTGAGATACAACAGTTTTCACAATGAAATTATTGTATTCAGGGATGCTTCCGGCAGAATATTACTGTTGTTACCATTTATGCTTCCTTGGGTGATGATGCACTTATACATTCACTCAATGAGGTGAGCCAGTTTTATTATTTATTCTATTTATGCATTTTTTCCGTGCTATTTGAGGCGTCATATGACGCGATGAATTGAATTCACCTGTGACCATTGACAGACTCAAGTATCTACATTGATATGCGATGCCAAGCAACTGAAAAAGGTGGCTTCTGTTAGTTCGAGCCTGAAAACCATCAAGAATGTCATATATTTTGAGGATGACGAGACGGCAACAGATTCCACAAATATTGACAGCTGGAGGGTGTCGTCTTTCTCAGAAGTTGAAAAGCTGGGTAGAAATAGTCCTATTCAGCCAAGACTGCCTATCAAAGAAGATATTGCTGTGATCATGTATACAAGTGGCAGTACAGGCTTGCCTAAGGTCTGACTCGTACTTTCTATTTATCCATTTCTCCTGATGTACTGGAATCCAATATAAACCATTGTATGTCTCCTATAGGCTATGGCTTGTTTGTTATTAAGGGTTATGCTACCTGAAGCTGATAATATATGGGATTGTTGAATGCATTAAGCTTTGGTTGTCAGAGCACTGATAATTTGTAAATTCAAAAAGTTATCCAGGGTGAGATGTCATTCCAAGACATAAAAAGAAAGAAAAATGAGTATTTCGGCTTTGGCATAGTATCACTTAAACACACTCCTAGTGTAGATTGCACTACCTCTTCCTCGACGTCTATCCCTCCACTGATGCTTGTTGTCTTTTTAACTTTTGGTTTAAACCAGCTGAATAATTGTATATTTTATCCTTTTTGATTAGGGAAAGAGTACTGCTCTTAATTAATCTCGTTTGTCTATGTTCTATAGGGTGTTATGATAACTCATGGAAACATTGTAGCCACTTCAGCTGCTGTTATGACTGTGATTCCAAAACTTGGAAACAGTGATGTCTATTTGGCTTACCTTCCTTTAGCTCACGTTTTTGAGTTGGCTGCCGAGGTAACAACTTAGAAGTACATCTTCTATTTGTTTCATTTGTGTTTTACCTAGAAAATGATTATTGTAGTTCTAAGTGATTGTGCTTTTGCAGACTGTAATGTTGACTGCAGGTGCTCGTATTGGTTATGGCTCAGCCCTCACATTGACGGACACTTCTAACAAAGTCATGAAGGGGACCAAGGGAGATGCTACAGTTTTAAAACCTACTTTAATGGCAGCAGTTCCAGCCATTCTGGATCGTGTTCGGGACGGTGTTATGAAGAAGGTTTCCACCGACATTTCAGTCTTAAGATTCCAATGAGAAGAGTATACTTAGTTTGAGAACAGGGCTTCAAAAGATTCAATGGGGACTAACTTTTGTTTATATTTTTCGTGATGCTAGGTTGAGGAGAAGGCAGGTTCTGCCAAGAAACTTTTCCACATTGCCTTTAACCGTCGATTGGCTGCTATAGAAGGTAGCTGGTTTGGAGCTTGGGGTCTAGAGAAGCAATTGTGGGATATCATTATATTTAAAAAGGTGAGGGCTGTGCTTGGAGGAGATATCCGTTTCATGCTTTGCGGTGGTGCTCCTCTATCAGGAGATACTCAAAGATTTATCAACATTTGTATGGGGTAATTCTTCTCACTCCTGATGCTGGTCTTTATCCAATCTGTATATGTTCTCTTGCTTGCAAAGATAAATTTGGTTTCTGTTTTTCTTAATATCTGCTCCTAGTATGGCTTGCCTGTGGTTAAGCTACATATTTGACAAATATCTTTAATGTAAATTTTTTTGTGACAACTTGCTGTAGAGCTCCTATTGGTCAAGGATATGGCTTGACAGAGACATTTGCTGGAGCTGCTTTCTCTGAGTGGGATGATCCTTCTGTTGGGCGTGTTGGTCCACCTCTTCCTTGTTCCTACATTAAGGTATGGTCACTTCGTGTTGACAAAATGGTAACTTTGATAAATGGATAGTCTGGTTTGAATATAGAGTTCATTTTGAGAGCATCAACTGCGATCATTCATTTATTAAAGATCTTTATGAAACTATATTAGCAAGTTGTTCTGAATAGATATAAACTTGGGAAGTCTATAAAAGCTGAATATTTCACGTTAACTTTGTCTGTCAGTTTCTACCTCTTTTCCTTCCCTTTATATTTTTGACAATCCTACGATTTCCCCAGGTTTTTGTAGAAACTATACTCAGTCTTCTGATACCATCTTCTGTTGTATGCCATGAGAATGTGAGGATAATTTCATCAATCTTTGTCAAGGTTTTGGGCAAAGCACATGTCTTTTTATTCTAAATCTAAAAGTTATCTGTGGTCTGTGGAAAGGAGAAAAATAAGCACGGAACTGCAAATAATTTATGGCATAATACATAAACATGCCCTTTAACTTGGCGCCAACTTGCATCTATGTCCTCCAACTTTGGATGTGCACAAGTAGGCACTTAAACTTGTATAAAGTTGAACAAGTAGACATGCTCGTCCTACGTGGCATAATACAGTAGGATGCCACGTAAGATGCTATATTGCCACGTAGGGCGCCACGTAGAACACATGTATCTATTTGTTCAACTTTATACAAGTTTAAGTACCTGCTTGTACACATCTAAAGTTGGAGGGCATAGATGCAAGTTGGTGCCAAGTTAAAGGGCATGTTTATGGATTATGCCATAATTCATACAGTAAAGTTAATGAATTAGAGATGTGCAAGAAAATATTTCTGTGCAACAACTTATGATTTCTCTGAGGAACAACAAATCCCAACAAGGAAAACGCAAGAGAAGAGAGGAAAATCAGGAGAAATTAAAGAGGACATTGCAGTTGCAGCCTCTCATACACCAAATTATTCATGTTTCTGTAAAACTCTCCATTGGGGCAGCATGCACCACCGTACATCTCCCACTTTAGTGGTCCCAATTGTCAACTCTGCAAAGAGCCATCCGTTCAACCACTGACTCCAAAAGCCTAGTCTAGTCCCTTTATCGGAAGTTATGATATGAACGAACTTCATTGCCTTCAGATTATTTTCCTCGGATACCTGCAGTGCCTTCAGCCTAATACCATCTTTCCTGAGACTTAGAAGTTAGAATTAACTCATATGATACTGGAGAAGTTAGCTATTTACCACTTGTTTTGTCTTAATTTATATGATTAGAATTAACTCATATTATACTGGAGAAGTTATCTATTTACTACTTGTTTTGTCCTAATTTATATGACACACTTCTTATTTTTGAGATGTCCAAACGATCGATCCTATTTCACTAATAATGTTATTTATACAACTTTCACAAATTTCAAGATTCAATTAGATTTAAATCCATCAACCCAACTTCTCAACCATTACTTTGATATTTTTTATCACTGATATACAAATTCGGTGCCTACTTGAAGCGGTGTTGGGTAGTTGTCCTTCCACTGTCTTTGAATCTTTCAGATGGCTTATAGTTTATGAGATCGGTTATTATTATCACGAGTTTCTCTGGGAATTTTCTTTTAAGAAAGTTTCAAACTTCAAATGTAGTCAGAGAGGTTTTCTTATCTGGAGATTTCCATGGCAGCCCTATTAAAGGGAAATGGACAAAATGGATAAAGCTAGGTTCAATTAAACATTATATCAATAGAAAAGGATAGTGGCTGTTCCCATTTCTTTCTTTTCTTGCCTGACACTGGTTAACTTGCTAAATTCTGAGCTTGCTGGTTTTTCTGGTAGTGCATGTGGGCTCTTACTTAAAGCCTTGTGTTAAACCATGCAGCTTGTTACTTGGGAAGAAGGAGGTTACAGAATAGTTGATAAGCCTATGCCTCGGGGAGAAGTAGTTGTTGGTGGATGCAGCATTACTGCGGGTTACTTCAACAATGAGGACAAAACTAATGAGGTTTATAAGGTAGTGCTGTCTTATGAGCTTTTGCTCTTGCAAATAGAGGAATTTTGTATATTGACAATAATTTATGCTGCTATTATCTCTGATGCAGGTTGATGAGAGAGGCATGCGCTGGTTCTACACTGGTGACATTGGAAGGTTTCATCCTGATGGATGCATTGAAATTATTGATAGAAAGAAAGATATTGTTAAGCTTCAGCACGGGGAATATATCTCTCTTGGAAAGGTATTCACAATTTCTTTCTTACATGGAATCTGATGTTTTGCCTAAAAGTATAACTAATTCCTAGTAGATTGACCAATTGCTAGTATAACCTAGTAGATTCACCTCATCCTATGATTGCACACATGATTTAGAGTTTCGGCCACTTCCTTTTTGGTCATGAAGCCCTTACAAAGCGGTGATTGAAAAACCTATATCATCTTACAGGGGCTTTCCTATTTCTGTTATTTTGGGCTCTTATATGATTTTTTATTCTCCTCCTGTTTTCTACTATTTATTTTTCATCTTTAGTCTTGATTTTGTGCAATAAGTTGATAAATTGATGCTCAACGCACAGGTTGAGGCAGCACTTTTATCAAGCAATTATGTGGAAAGCATCATGGTCTACGCAGACCCCTTCCATAATTATTGCGTAGCTTTAGTTGTCCCTTCACGCCAGGTGCTTGAGAAATGGGCCCAAGAAAATGGCATCCAGCACACAGATTTTTCCGAACTGTGTGACAAAGCAGAATCAGTCAATGAGATCAAGCAATCACTTTCAAAGGTTAGTTTCTTTTCGGTGAGAGTTATCAATTTATAATCATATTCATGTATTAATTTGGCAAAACTAGTGGCCTTTCTTTATTCTGAAAGTTGTGGTATGAAGGATAAATGAATGCTATCATGACTTTGGATCATATGAAAAGGAAGATGATGACATAATTGAGCAAGGTTAAAGGTACTAAAAAGATAAACGTGAAACACATTTCCTCCTCCAAATTTTGGTGCAAATCGCAAAGGCCTTTCCCCCATCCCTCCATGACAAAAGGGATGAATAGTAATGTAAAATCAATTGCTGAATTTAAAAGGAAACACAAAAGACCAAAAATGTTGACACGGGATGCTTTGTGCGCGGGCAACCCTTTTGACAAATGAGCATAAATGCTAAAAAGAATAGCAAAGCGGGAAGAGAATCCAATAAAATAAGCAAAAGTCAATAGAAAGAACATAAAAAAGGAAAAAATTGAATGTAATTTTTAACTGGGAAAAAAAGAAATACCAACCTCTCACTTACATACCATCTTGCAGCCATTAGTGATTACCATTTCAGCCCTGACAAGTAACCCCAAAGTCATAGACCCTGTCACAGTTTTCCACCTTGCCTTCCCCTGTACGATAAATTGCCTTCTGGTGGAGTGTTTTATCTCCTTCCCCAGCCCAAGGCTTTTTTTGGTTCCTTGACTTTCTTTTTTCCATTTTGTTCTTCTGGGTAGGTGAGTAATGACCTTAACTGTCATGTATAAGCTGTTTGAATGTATGTTCTCATCATCTGAAAACCTCTATATCCTATTAGCTGCATGACTTCCTCTCATACACAAACAATGCTGCACTTATTGGCAGCAAAACTCTCCACACACTGTGGTCAACTCCATATGCAGTGCCATTTTAGCTTCTGAAAGTTGCTCTCATCCACCACAATCCTGCGACATGACTACGCCACACACCAATTTGACCTGGTTAACAGCCTTTAACACCACATGTGCTTTATTCATCTTAAATTTTGTTGAAAGGTTTAATTTTTGTTCTTTTCCGTTTAGCTGAGTTTTCTTTTGGTCTTTGTTTGTTTGTTTTTATTCTGTGCATGGATTAATTATCCATCCTATCAACTTTCTTGATGATGTTGTTTTCCTTTGACTTTCTGGAGTATTTGGATAGTGTGAGAATTTTGGAATATTATTATTTTGTTCGTTATATTATATATGTTAGATGGTCTGTTGCTGGACAAATCAGTGAGAAGATGGTTTTAATTTTTTGTGTTCTTTTTCATTTTTCCATTTTAGTGTAGGGAAGGGGTTGGGGGCTTCAATATAAGGTTGATGCCTCATTTGTGCCCAGTCCTATCCCCCCCCCCCCCCCCACACACCCACCCTTCTACTTTCTTACTCTTGTTTGGTTGGATGAAGTTCCAACTCATAGAAAGAACAATTATCCTTCCTATTCCAAGAGAATATTCAAGGCAGTACAAACTATTTAAGAAGTTAAGGTCACTGTTAAGCCCCTCATTGGAGCCGCCTCTGCTGATATTATACTGTGCCTGTGCAAATAATGAATCATAGTTTTCTCCCGACGACTAGTTTACCTCTGTTTTCATGTAAATATCCAAGTCCATGCTGATATTATTTTCCTAGAATGTTGGTAATATACAAGACTGATTTTCAGGTAGCAAAAGCTGCAAGATTGGACAAGTTTGAGCTTCCTGCCAAGATCAAGTTAATACCAGAGTCTTGGACTCCCGAGTCTGGATTGGTAACTGCAGCTCTGAAATTGAAGCGGGAACCTCTGAAAGCTCGATATAAGAATGAGTTAGAAAAGTTGTATCAGTGAATCATTCTCTTAATTTCCTGCCGAGTTATACTCCATTTAGCAGATCTGTGCATTTGTTTGCAGTTAACCATTCCAAGATAAGCACTATTTTTCCTGTTGAGTGCAATTACACGTCTCTTTTTGCTGTTGCGTTAACGTTAAAGTAGTTGTATACATCTTTCCAGATGGCTGTCCTTTTAAATAGTGAAGTATAATAGATTTTGTACTTGCGTAAAGGAAAACTTCGCCAGTTTCAGTTATTTGTTTTATTGAGTGGATTGAGCTTCTCAGATGGAGCCGGTATACAGTTGGTCTCTTTGTTTATTAATCATTTCTCAGACAGCTAAATAAAGTAACTTGTTTGCTTTCTCTCTATTATATTTCTTAATGTAGCACCATCTAAAATTATTTTGATGATTAACTTCTAATTACTCTCTTTCCCTCTCTAATATATCCAGTTAAACATATAGGTTAAACTAATAGATCGATGTTATGCTTAGAACTAGTTTTGAACGTTGATCATAGAATGTGCGTCTACACTTGCTTTTCCTTTTTCCATATCTTAAATTATTTGCTGTTTTTCCTATCAAACAAAGTAGGATAGTTTCAATAGTTTTCTCCTTTTATTACCATATCAAATAAGTAACAATTGGCACTTTCCTTGAAGCAAGTCCACAGTTTGACACAATGTCATACTGTGAGGGCATTCTGAAAATGGGAAAGCTAAAGAACCAATAATTACTAATACACCAAATCACCAAGACTCTTAAGTAGTATGCAGTTAGATATGAAAGAATAGAGGTAAGTTAATCTCCCTATTTATTATATCTATCCATTATGAGGGTGTTGTGAATATTGCTCAACTATAGATGAAACTATAGTACACTTGAAATTGGAAATTATCATCTTAAGAATACATCGTGTGAAAGTTTATATAAAGCGAGGAAGGTAATAAAGAATTAAGAAGAAGAAGTGAAGACGAGCAACAAGTTCTGGAATTTGCAGCAGAAATGGCCTTCATTTCAACTGTTGAACTATGCTCCATAGAGTAGCCGATAACCCGAAAAACAGTTGTTGCTTGTGCTCTGAAAATGTACATTAGAGACAGCAGAGAAGTGTTTGTGCACAACTTGTTTAGATATGTTTCACCTGTCGGTTATCTTTGCTCAATGTACCATGCTATTAAAATCCCAGAGTAAGAGATCTGTATCATTTTTCCTCAGTCGAAGTTGGGCTTGATAAGGCTGGTACTGTAGGAACAGATGGGCGTAGGAGAAGGTATAGTGCAGGACCCAAAAAAGGAATCACCGATAGCGGAAGAAGCCAAGATCCTTTGTCATACCTTGTGAGATATAACTGTGTTATTTATTAATCAATTCTTTTTGCATAGGGTGGGAATTACACTTCTATGAGCATGAGCTTACCACTTTCGAGCAGTCATGTCATTGTAAATCCAGAAGGGTGCAAATGCTGATAGTAAAGTGAAATCAATTGACATCACATGGATCTGCAGACAAATCAAGTATATGTCAGGTTTATATAGGTCTAATACAAGGTACGCGTAATTGACACTAATACCATAAACACCCTGAAGGTTGTGATCTGGATTCTAACAAATGTTTTTGCCATAGTAGGAGCTAGTTAGATTCTTGAATCAACTTTTAGCCAGATGCGATTAACTTAGGGGCTAAACTAGTGAGATAAAAGGGGTAACGACAATGACAACAATAACACACCTAGTGTAATCCCACAAGTGGGATCTGGGGAAGGTTGAGTGTACACAAATCTTACCCTACCTTGGGAGGTAGAAAAGTTGTTTCCGATAGACCCTCGTTCAAGGAAAAGCATATCAAAGAAGATCGAAAAAGAAAAACGGAAGTGAAGAAATCATGGAAAAATACTATAGAAAGCATGCTTTCTTCCTTGACGCAAGTCCCATGGTTTCAAATATTACTTTGCAACAGGCAGTTCTTTATGGAATATATGGGGATTGAATGCTATTACTGACCAGTGTTAACTGCCAGCAACGGTAATCCTTCACCGTTCTCAATTATCTCTTCTTTTATTCCATTGGAAAAACTGAACGAGGATCGCCAACCTAGTTGACGGAGAACAAGGTAAAGCCACACTAGAAGATCCATCCACCTTCCCAGTGATGTGGAATTATAGAGATTCCAAATCCAGCTTCCTTTGTTGAATAGTAAGAGATTTATAAAAACTATATAATCACTCTCTCTAACCACTACCTTTCCCCAAAAGAAAAGGAAAGTCCAGTGCAAAAATAGTATAATGCTGATGGTTGGTTGAACATTTTACTGAACTAATTTCTTTCACATCTGGTGAAATGTTGAAGCAATTCTCTTAGTTATCACACAGACTACCTTCTGGACCAGTTAACTGATTGCTCTTTTGAATATTTACAAGCCTAAAGTCTGATCATTACTCCATAGATAAACAATACCTCATAGATTCAATGACTAAACTTATGGTAACATGACAACGAATGTTTCAGCATAATAACATACACATCAAAGTAGAAACTTACGAATCTGCTTTCTCTGAAGTATTGGTAAAATTCCTTCCAGACATCTCCACTTGATAAACCTGCATAAAATATTATCCCTAGCCCTGCAGCCATTGTGATCTGAAGTATCATTAGTTAGGAGAGAGGAAAATAGGTCAACCATCAATTTTAAAGCACTTCAGATCCATTTTCTAAAGTTTGTAACCTTCTACTCTTGACTACAAAGCATACAATACAGTACTACCATTTAAGCTCCCAGATTTCACTTACCTTTTGTGCTTACTTCCTTGCGATTTGGTGGTAAGAAGATTTTTAACATGCTTATGTATAACAAAATTTATGTCCCATATTCTTTGGCATGAAACACATCGAGGGTTAGATATTCTTACTCTATTTCACACATACCCCTCCATCCCATGTATAAAGACACATATATCTCCATGACAACTAGAAGAGGCCCCGTAGTTGTCAAATGAAAGAATCCCTTACCCCTGCAGTTAGCTTTGATTCGAGCAAATTCAAAGGCAACCTTTGAAGCTCAGTTTCTTCAACAGGTGGAGGTGGAGGTTTCCAAAGAGCAAAATAAGGAATGACAGCATATGCACCACCAAAGCATGAAAGTACAAGAAAAGGCCAAACAGGAATGCTGCCTTTTGAACTGCAGAAACAAAGGTTTAATATCAGATAACTGAAACTTTTGCCTGTTTAAACAAGGAAATTTGGACAATTTTGAAATGTGGTATTTTCGGTTCACAAGTGGTACTCACAACAGCTATTCTAGAATGTTCAAATTATACATAAGAGCCAAGCTAGAAAATCAAGAACAGTACAATTCTAGATCTTTAGTCTCCTCGTTAACGAGGAAGAGAATGTGAAGTAACTTCTCAATTCCTTTTCCTGTGGCTTACTATTGATGACATCCAAAAAAATGACCTGAAGAAAGGTTGCCCAGGAAGTTACCTTCTAGCGGTAGGAAGGAGCAGCATACTGTAAACTAATGGCCACAAACCCATGATGTACCAAAGTCCCACTAGCACTTCATTCATCTTGAAGCCATCATCTCCTTTCAAATTAAGGAGCTTTTTTAAGAAATACATGTCTGTCAACTGCAATTATAAAGTAAAAAAAAGGACTAAGAAAAACACCACACAAAGTGCAGAGCTATAGAGTAAAGAGAGAAGCAAATAAGTACTCCCTCTTGTTTATTTATTTGTCCTACTTTCCTTTTTAGTCCGTTCTAGAAACATGTCAAGTCAAAACCAAACAAACAAATTGAAACGGAGGGAGTATCATGTTCCTAAAGGAGTACTTATTGACAATCATTGGTCAATAATTGTTATTTCAATCACTTTTAGCACAATCAAGAACTATTTACTTATAATTGCCTCTTCCAGGAAGCTCCATAGATGACACAAAAATGTCATAGAAAAACTTAAATAATATGCAAAGAAGATGACTTTAAGGTGAAAGAAACCAGAAAAAGAGAATATTTAGCTGCAAAAATATGATGTGATACCGGGGTCTGGTTAGGAGCAAGGAAGAAAACATAGTACATGAGTCCAGACCACAACCCAAAGAGCACAAAAGACGTTGTCCAATCCCATTGGTCTCCATTATTGTTTCCACCACCTAGCTCTTTCTCCTCTGTAGAACCATCTACATCATTTTCCATAGCTGGGTCTTCTTGATTTTGAAGGTTTAGTGAACTATGACATACATACAGACGACCCTTTCCCCCAAATTCTGAGATTTTGGTCTTTATGTAGATTGACTTCTTGAAAAATTGGGTCTTGGGATTCTTGATTTTGGCACTGTTTGGGTATGAAATTCTAGTGGCAACTTTCTGGTTTGTAAGTAGTAGTAAAGAAGAAAAGTTAGAGGAGATGAGGGTGGAATTAGCTAACATGTTGGAGAGTAAAAGGAAAATGAGCAATCCAGCAGTACTACTACTTGGAACTTGGAAGGACCAAAATAACTGACAATATCTCATCAATGTGTTCAAAGGAATATAACAGACGGCGTCGTTTAGATGGTATATTCGAGTTTACTTTGGTCGGCAAATAAGTCCATTGTATATGAAGGGGGAAAAAAAAGGAGATTAAAACAATGCCAATACAAGAGGTAGAGACAATGATGCAAATAACTTTTTATATTTTGGTGTACATTTAAATTGTCCTTTAAATATATTTTTGCGTAAATTTAATTTAGGTTTGTCAAAACTGATTATTTTTTGTTTTCATCAAATGTGTAACAAATTCTATTGGTTTTTTTGGCAATTAAATTAGCTTTTTATTAATCACTAGTGAAGCATTACAACTCAGGGAAAATTCAAACTAGTTTCCCCTCTCAGTTCCACTCTTATCATTCCCTATACATGATGACTACCTTGTTTTTGTTACTCCTCTTTTGTAAAGTACAAACAAAACCAAATAATATCTTTATCCCTCTAATTCTAATTCATAGATTAGTTTTAAGGGTGTGCATGAGGACCTTCTTAGGCTTGGCTTTACCCTGAGTTATATATACTCACATTGTTAATATTTACCCAATGTTTTCTAGCATTAAAGATTTTTTCTGACCATCTAAGAAGCTTGGTTAGGAGTATCCATAAAGTCAATGTTTTGCCTTTTTATATAGTATGCACGGATGCAGGCTATCCATAGTTTTTCTTTGTTCTGACTCAAAGCCCAAAACAACTTACATATTGTTGTATGGTTCCATATCTTCAAGTTCAATACATTTTGCCCTCCTACACTTCTAGGTAAACACAATATTTTCCCATGCCATGTAATACAGGGTCCGTCGTTATGGGTAGTTCAATCGTGCCAAGTTCTAGAGTTAGAAAACTTCGAGTTTGGGAGTTTGAAATTCTGGGCTAGGCTAGCCTCGACCGGTTTTGGAGCGAGGTGGAGCCTAGGGAAATCCGGGTAAGGATTGGATTAGGTGTCTTGTTTTGAGCTAGTTTTCCATATAGCCAAGACATAAAAGAGTCCGGGGGACTTTTCGAAATCGAATTTGGGTAAGTAGAACTCTCGAAAATCGCATTTGATGTTAAGAGGTTGTTTCGGATCATCGGAGGAAGCAAGTGTGTTGTAAAATGGGTAAATTTTGGAGATTTTCGGACATTTTGTCCGTGACGAGCGCAACGGCTCCGTCGTAGCGACCTCCGCTATAGCGGTGGAAAATATCGCTATAGCGGTGGTCAAGGCGGTCAACGCTGCTTAAAACCGCTATAGCGGAAGTCGTCCGCTATAGAGGGACTGCTATAGCGGAGCGGGGACCTCTATAGCGGACCGATGGGTTTTTAATGCAGAAATTTTCCCAAAACAGTTCAGTTTTCTACAATTCGTTTGGGAGAAGAACTAGGGCAATTTCAGGCGTTTCTTCTCCGTTCTTTATCGTTTTTCTTCCCTAAGGTAAAGTTTCTACTCCCCAAACTTCATACTACTTTTCCTATGTGGTAGAATTGCTAGGAGGGAACTTGGAGGAAGGTTGGAATAACCTAGGAATGGTGGAATCCGGGGAACAAGGAGGATTCTAAACATGAAAGTTCTTGGGTATTGTTAAAAGTGAAAGATAATGATCATATGTTGTTAAATTCTCTATTTTTATCCGCAAAAATGATAGAACTAGGGAAATTAACGGTGGAAAAGCCCAGAAAAAGGGTGGAAGGATCATGGGTGGCCTGGGGTTCTGGGATTTGGTGTAATCCGGGTAATGTGCAGGCCTTGTTTGTTAATTTCATGTACTTGTATGTTAATTTAGACCAAGATTGAGAAAGGAATCTAGAACACGGGAAAGCTCGGGTCGAGTAGAGCTTGAATCATTTCGAGGTAGGTGATGGCTTACGATTTCTGTGAATGTGGTATATGTTTGTACTCTTATCTAAGTGCTTGTATGAATTACACTACTTAGAGGAAATATGTAGAATGTCTAAGGGTCCTGTTTTACAGTCTGTGAATTGAACGGTGTATTGCTTGTTGGTTTACAAGTTGTTTGTTCATCTATTGACTGTGGATTGTTGACATTCGGTTGGCTCGGGTACCACGCCTGATACGGGTATTGATAACGCCCAAACTACACCTCAAATTAACGAAGCGTAAGCGGTCGTAGTCAAGTAAAGAACCCAACAAGGTTGGGGTCGAATCCCACAGAGAATATGGTGAAGATTAAGCCTTTAGTGAAGTATGTGACTAGTCGTCAATCGTTTCCAGTAAATAAAGGGGGGGGGTTTGTAATCAACGTGAACAAAAGCAACAATAATGTAAGAGAAATAATCAGTAGGAGAGAATGAACTAGGGACGTGTTCACCATGGCGTTGTACCAATGTCGATTCTAGGCTTAACCGGGTTCTTTCTATATGCGTGTCACGATGTGATTGCGTCAATTGTATCATCTAAACGTCTCTCGACCAAATAAACAAATTTCCTTTTCTATTCTCTCGACCTCGAAAAGATGTGCTTTTTAGCTTTCAATCCTAAACATCAAGTAGAGTAATCCAGTTACGGCATTAATCATAAGACGAGAGTTGGTAGTCTCGAATCCTTGTTGTTAATCAAGTTTCCCGGTTTTAATCTCTTTACTCAAGCAAATTAAACCTAGGCATGTTCTAATGTTTGCAACCACTAGAAAATATGACATAAAGTATGATTAACAACGTGACTACATGTAAATTGAACCCGTCGCTACCCGGAATCTATATTGCTACTTTAGCCATGGCTCCCACAACCCTAGTTGTGGGAGTTTTAGTTACTCATGCTCGAAGACAAAGAGAAAATAGTTGTATTCATAATAAAGGGAAGAAGAATCTTACAATATAATGAAAACAGTCAATCTTCAAATATCCAAGAACAAGAAGAACCAAGAACTCAAGAACGAATCAAGAACACGAATTCAAGAAGAGCAAACGTGTTTCTTGATCTCAAAAACAATTAAAAACGTGTTTTAGACTATAGAAAGAGTGATATGTAAACTAAACCTAACATGGGGTATTTATAGGAGTCTAGGAAACCAATCCCAAAAACGTTCGGATTCCGCGTCGCGCGTCTGCCTCAACTTGACTGCCAGGCTGACGGACCGTCAAGGCAGTGACGGACCGTCGCCTGGACCGTCACTGTTAACCAGTGGTGCTGCCTGAAGGTTCTGCCTTGGTGTGACGGTCACTGTGACGGACCATCACATGTGTGACGGGCCGTCACTCAGGCCGTCACTCTTAGGCAGAATGTTATTTTTCGCGTATTTCCTTCCGTTTCCGTGTTTGTTTCCATTTCCTACAAATACAACATAAAAACATCAAAAACAACAATGGTTGCTTGAAAACGTACGATTGTTCTTAGTAAAAAGGAGTCGAAAGTGACGTAATTTGGCGTCACATCAACACCCTCAACTTAAAACGTTCGCTTGTCCTCAAGCAACATGACATAAAACAATACTACGACTCAACTAAGAAACAAACTCGTGTCTATAGCAACTCATGGTCATTCAAACTTATTCAATTAAATCAAGCTCCCTCGTAGCACACGAATGTATGAAACACTAACTTGCAAGGATCCAAACATGTCATTCCGATATGATAGAATATTATGCATACACACACGCAGCTATCCTAACAATCAATAGACAATATAGACCTCTTGGTGCCCTCACCACAAAGAAATCCCACACACAAGATTTGGGACTAGGTAAGCGCTCACACTCACAAACGATTTCAAACAATGCACATGCGATACCATAGGCTTGCCCTTACTATCCTATTTCCAGTTTTCAGAAGGCCGCTCAGGATCACTACAGGACTTGTATTGGCTTGTAATGAGGCTTCGGGTGCAGGTATGATACATTTAGGGGTTAGTGACTAAGCCCTCCTTGGAACTACCGACATCTTCTTACCACATAACGTTACTTTGTCCATCCTTATTCACCTCTTTATTCCCTTCTCTCTAGCTACGGGTGCGGCCTCTATATTTTGACAATTCTTTTTATTACTTTTTCGATCTTTTTCACTTCTTTTTATTTTTCTTTTCTTAGGCACACACCCGGCCTTTTCATTCTATTCACAACCAATCATATCCATCCTCTTTTTCTTATCATTCACCTCTGTAGTAGCCACCCTCAACTTTAAGCTGATTGCCTGCGTTGAGGTGCATAATGTCCAAGGGCGGACCAGGGCCAAAACAGGGTTTACCTCTATAGTAGCCACCCTCAACTTAGGCTGATTGCCTGCGTTGAGGTGCACGGTGTCCAAGGGAGGACCAGGGCCAAAATAGGGATTCAAAGTTAAACGGGGATGGTGACAGGTTATTGAAAGATAAGGTCAATTAAGGCTCAAACAGGGATCAAGGGATTATTTATATTTGGACGGTCTTTTAGGTTAAGTGGAATGCACACAAAAAGGGCCTGTGATCCTTTCCTAAGCAACCAAACTTCGAACTTAACAAAATAGACCGGGTAAGTTCTAGATGCATGCACAGAGTAAGACTTTATGACAATAATCTCACACACACTTGGCACCAAGAAACCATATCGCTACCAACTATCAAACAACCGCTCGGCTTAAGCATACTCATTCTATCATATTCACACAATGACATCTAAAGATCCAGACAGTCAATTGTTTCAACATAAGTACAAAACCATAATTTTTTTTAAAGGGGCGCTACTTTGATAAGAAATCGCATGCTTTGCTATAGACACTAAAAAAAAATTTAAACTAAACAACCTAAACATGCCGGTTCTACTAGATAGCACACCGGAGGGAAAAGAACTCGGCAACAAAAACCCTCGGTGGTGACTCACAGGTTTTCCCATACCCTCAACTTAGACTCATGCATACATATGAAAATTAAAAACTGTGAGAACAAAGGAATACCTGTGAAGTCGATGTGACTCAGATCCTGGAATGATGTTGGAGACCGCCAGGGTCTCCAAAGCAGGAAAACTCGATGGAGTGTGGCATTCCAGCTTCCTCTTTGGGCTCCATCGCTAGTCGCGATAACTTCTTCGCTCTTTCTTTGCAGATTCTCTTGCGGTGTTTTCGTTTTCTTGATTTATTTACACCGCTTTCCTTCACCTGCTCGTCCTCTTGCAATCGCGACTGTACTCTCATAACAACTCGGGTTTCAACAAAACCCTTCTCCTTAAGATATGCGTCCGCAGGGCCTTCCTCAATGGCATTGATGACCGCGACCACCCTCATGTCACTTGGTTGCTTCATTACTCTGGACACATCGAACTTGACCATTTCATTGTTCAGCCTGAAGGTCAGTTCATTTTTCTCCATGTCAACCAAGGCTCTTGCTGTGGCTAGCAATGGTCATCCCAAGATTATGGGAACTTCGAAATCCACTTCGCAATCCAAGATCACAAAGTCGGCCGGGAATATAAGCTTACCAATCTTGACCAGCACATCAGATAATATTCCCACAGGTCGCTTTACCGAACGGTCAGCCATCATTACTCTTATGGACGTGGGTTTAGGAGCTCCCAAACCCAGTTGTTTATAGACAGCTAGCGGCATCAAGTTGATGCTAGCACCCACATCACACAAGGCTTTCCCGAAGTTGAGCTTCCCAACCGTACAGGGAACAGTGAACGCACCTGGATCTTCCTTCTTTTCGACCAACGACCTAGAAGAAATAGCGCTGCAGTAGTGGAGGTTGTCTTCCGGTTCATAACTTACCGACCTCTTCTTTGTAATCAAGTCCTTCATGAACTTGGCATAACCGGGCATTTGTTCCAGCGCTTCCACCAATGGTATGTTTATTGAAATTTGCTTCAGCATGGTCATGAAGTTCAGGAACTTACCATCGTCAACTTTCTTCTTTCAAACGCTGGGGGAAAGGAGGTGGTGGCTGAGGCATCATAGTTGGAAGCTTTTCAGCTTTCTTGCTTTTCTCTGCAGGCTTTGGAGTTTCCTCCTCTACCGCCTCTTCATCATCCGCATCATCGCCTTGAGTCTGAATTACCGGATGTAATTCCGGTAACGTTCTACCGCTTCTGGTCATGATGGCCATACAACTTGCGTCATTCCTCGGATGAGTGGTGTCGCTCGGCAAGGTACCCGTCTTCCTTGGGTTTAGAGATGCCGAGATGTGACCCACTTGCTGCTCTAGTTGCTTGATCGCGGTTGAGTGTGACTCCACTACCTGACTCAATGTTGATAACTCATTCCGCATTGCCTTTACCCCAGAGTCAGTCGATTCCACCTCCAGCAGCATCTTCGCCATCATGTTCTCAAGTTTGGACGTTTCAGCCTCGCTGCCAGTTTTATCCCGATTCTTAGGTGGTATATACAACCCACCTCTATCGGTGTTGTTCCTCTTGTTTCCTTGGTCGCGATCTTTGTAGCCACTTTTCTCATAGTGGTTGTCTCGCTGATAACTCCGACCTTGGTTTCCCTGGCCATTGGCCTTGAAACCCCCCAAGTAATTTGCCTCCTCAGTCTCAGTACCTTGGGAACCCACAGCTTGTACCTTCTCCATACCTCCTGAGAACAAGTGCTTGGTCAGTAGGTCCAACTGTGTTTTCAGATGCGCCATGTCTTGGTCGCGCTCCTCCTCTTTCCTACGCTGCTCTGCTGACATACCAACAGTATAGGTGCTAGTTGCAACCTCTGAATCTCGTGTATGCCAGGCCCTGTTGGTTCTGGTGAGCCTGTCCAAAGTAGTTGTGGCCTCAACAAAGGTGAGACCCATGAATGCACCACCTGCTGCGTTGTCTAACGTCGGCTTGGTAGCCGAATTCAGTGCCTGGTAGAACGTTTGCATCAAGAAGTTATCGGTCAATTGATGGTTCGGGCATTGGGTTATCTTCTTTTTGAATCGCAACCAAGTCTCGTGCAGTGCTTCGTGCGGTTGCTGCCTGAAGTTGCTAATCTCGTCCCTCAACTGTATCATCCGAGAGGGAGGAAAGAACCTTTCTAGGAAAGCTCCTCTCAACTCTCCCCACGTTGCGATAGAGTCGGCGGTCAGCTCCGTCAACCACAATGCTGCCTCATCAGACAGATACAATGGAAACAACCTGAGCCTGATCGCTGTCTGACTCACGCCTGGCAGCTCAAATGATTTGCAGATCCCCACGAAATTCATTAAGTGCTGGTTTGGATCATCACCAGCGGCACCACGGAATACACCTCTCAAATTCAGCAACTGAATCATTGTGCTAGTGATATTGAACTTTGCTCCGGGCGGTAGCGGTGGAACAACAATGGCGCCCGTAGCGCCAGCTCCATCTAGATCGAGATCCTCATCATTCCGTGCGACATCATCCAGCAGACCACCAACATTCAGATTTTGTTGGGCCTGCAGTTCTGCAGCGATCCTTGCTGCCTCGTTTTGTGCGGCCATATTCTGCCTTAATGTTCTCGCAAGCTCGAGGTCGTAAGGTACTGTTGATTCACCCGAGCTTCGGGTACTTGGCATGCACAAATCTGTAACCTATAAAAAACAAAAACAACAAATAAAAGTAAAAGCAGGAAAGTATGACTAAGAGTCAAATAAACACACCAGACTTAATAAACAACCGTATTCCCCGGCAACGGCGCCACTTTTTGATAACGCCCAAACTACACCTCAAATTAATGAAGCGTAAGCGGTCGTAGTCAAGTAAAGAACCCAACAAGGTTGGGGTCGAATCCCACAGAGAATATGGTGAAGATTAAGCCTTTAGTGAAGTATGTGACTAGTCGTCAATCATTTCCAGTAAATAAAGGGGGGGGGTTTGTAATCAACGTGAACAAAAGCAACAATAATGTAAGAGAAATAATCAGTAGAAGAGAATGAACTAGGGACGTGTTCACCATGGCGTTGTACCAATGTCGATTCTAGGCTTAACCGGGTTCTTTCTATATGCGTGTCACGATGTGATTGCGTCAATTGTATCGTCTAAACGTCTCTCGACCAAATAAACAAATTTCGTTTTCTATTCTCTCGACCTCAAAAAGATGTGCTTTTTAGCTTTCAATCCTAAACATCAAGTAGAGTAATCCAGTTACGGCATTAATCATAAGACGAGAGTTGGTAGTCTCGAATCCTTGTTGTTAATCAAGTTTTTCGGTTTTAATCTCTTTACTCAAGCAAATTAAACCTAGGCATGTTCTAATGTTTGCAACCACTAGAAAACGTGACATAAAGTATGATTAACAACGTGACTACATGTAAATTGAACCCATCGCTACCCGGAATCTATATTGCTACTTTAGCCATGGCTCCCACAACCCTAGTTGCGGGAGTTTTAGTTACTCATGCTCGAAGACAAAGAGAAAATAGTTGTATTCATAATAAAGGGAAGAAGAATCTTACAATATAATGAAAACAGTCAATCTTCAATAATCCAAGAACAAGAAAATACCAAGAACTCAAGAACGAATCAAGAACACGAATTCAAGAAGAGCAAACGTGTTTCTTGATCTCAAAAACAATTAAAAACGTGTTTTAGACTATAGAAAGAGTGATATGTAAACTAAACCTAACATGGGGTATTTATAGGAGTCTAGGAAACCAATCCCAAAAACGTCCGGATTCCGCGTCGCGCGTCTGCCTCAACTTGACGGCCAGGCTGACGGACCGTCAAGGCAGTGACGGACCGTCGCCTGGACCGTCACTGTTAACCAGTGGTGCTGCCTGAAGGTTCTGCCTTGGTGTGACGGTCACTGTGATGGACCGTCACATGTGTGACGGGCCGTCACTCAGGCCGTCACTCTTAGGCAGAATGTTGTTTTTCGCGTATTTCCTTCCGTTTCCGTGTTTACTTCCATTTCCTACAAATACAACATAAAAACATCAAAAACAACAATGGTTGCTTGAAAACGTACGATTGTTCTTAGTAAAAAGGAGTCGAAAGTGACGTAAATTAGCGGCACATCAGGTATAATAAATGGTTGGCTCGGGTACCACGCCTGATACTGGTTTATTTTACTGCATCTTTGCATTGTTATTGTTGTATTGCATTAACTGTTATTGATTCCGTGAGTGGACTGGGCTGTTTTACTAAAATGTGATACTTCTTTTGGTGGTCCTTGAGTGACCGGGGAATTTTTTTATAATTGTTAAGTGGGTCTTGGATTAGGCCGGGTTGTTCATTGACACTTAGGTGTTGTTTAGAGGGGATCCCAGGTTGGATCTGGGCTAGACGGAAAGGTATAATTATTGGTATATAATGGTGGTTTAGAGTTATAAGAGATGGATTTCATGCGGGAACAAGCTAGGTAGAGACTTGTAGTTTAGGTTCTGTTGACTGGTTGCATGTCTTCTATACTAATTACTTAATTTGTTGTACTGCTTATACACTATTTATTTAGAAACTAACTGATGATCCTACCAGTACATGGTGGTTGTGTACTGATACTGCACTCGTTTATTTTTGTTGTGAGTACAGGAAATCTTTCGGAGGTTGACGCACGACCTCACCTGTAGGCCGGACTGTTCCAAGATATCAAGGGTGAGCCGTTCAACCAAGCCGCCGATGCTTATCTTTTAAGTTATAGCCCAATTATTTCGGGCTTAGACTATCTTTTACTGTTTTAAGTTTTGGGGTTGCATCCCCGTACTCTAGTATTGGTAGTGTTTGGTACGATGACTTTCAGTTTCTAGGGGGATTTTCCGCAGGATAATTTTAATGATATAGTTCTTTGCTGATTTGAACTGCTAGTTTACTATTTGCTGTTGGTTTTAGGCTGTTAGTCTAGGCTAAGGGTTGAACTCTATTGGTTCGCTCATCCGGGGGTTGGGTGGGTGCCACTCACGATGGTCTGGGTCGTGACAAAGATGGTATCAGAGCCTTAGGTTCATTGATATCGTCGTACCAAACAGGTCTAGTAGAGTTTTGCGGAACGGTGCGGAGACGTCCATACTTTTCTTCGAGAGGCTATGGGGCTTTAGGAAAAACTATTTCTTCCTTCTTTCCTTCGTGCTATAACTTGATTCCAATTGGTATCTTGTGATGCAAATTGGTATCTAACCTCATTCACTTTTCTGTCCGCAGATGGTTATTACGAGGAATAACGGAGCGAGGCTAGCGGTCCTGACAGCGGGCTCGGTAGCTCGTGCAGAAGTCGGGGAAGGGGAAGGGGCAGGGGATGAGGTAGAGCCGCACCCGCCAGGGGTGGAGCTCAAGCGGCTGCTGGAGAGCATGAAGAAACCTCTTCCCCACCTCATGAACATGTTGCTGAAGATGTGGAAGTTGTTGTGGAGGACGAAGGGGCGCAGGCGGAGGTGACACCGGTTGGGGTGCAGGCCTTCCTACTATGACACCGGAAGCCTTTCAGCAGGCTTGGAATATTCTGAGTGAGTTGGTCGGTACTGGAGCCATACCCGCGGCTTTTGCGAATCAGGCCTTGGATACTCAGCCAGCGGTTACTATAGCGCCTAGGATGGATGCAGCTTCAGGCACGAATGACTTCTTCAGGCCAATGCTAGGCCCAGTGATGACAGGGAATGAGCATGAGATACTGACCAAGTTTCTCAAGCTGAAACCTCCTACTTTTCAGGGTACCGACAAGGAGGATGCCTATGAGTTCATCTTGGATTGCTATGAGAGGTTGCACAAGTTGGGTATTGTACGTCAGCATGGGGTTGAGTTTGTCATATTTCAGCTGCAGGGTGATGCTAAGCAGTGGTGGAGCTCTCATGTGGAGTGCCGATCTTCTGTTCTACCCCCACTGACTTGGGACCAGTTCCACGCTTTGTTCTTAGAGAAGTACGTACCCCGTACTTTGAGGGTCCGGAAGAAAGATGAGTTCTTGAACTTAGAGCAGGGTGGCATGTCAGTCTTTGCTTAGGAGGCTAAGTTCCACGCCTTGTCACATTTTGACACACATCTGTTGGGTTCCGAGGAGGAACGGGTCCGGTTGTTTGTGAAAGATTTGAATACTGAGCTACATGTACTGTCAGTGCATATGACCTCCTCAGGAAAGGGCTTTAATGATGTGGTGGATTACGTGAAGCAACTTGAGGGTGTTAGGAAGACGAGGTAGGCTAAGGCATTAGCCAAGAAGCCCCGGAATGAGGGAAATTTTAGTGGTTCATACTCCAGGGGCCAGAATCAGCAGGCTTACTCGGCCCGTCCTATTCAGTCAGGTCTGCCAGCTACTACAAGTGGTCGTCAGGGAGCTTAGTCTTCAGCTCCTAGAGGCCAGGAAGCATCTTACACATCAGCTAGCAGGCCTGCACTTGACCGAGGTTGCTTTCATTGTGGGGATCTGATCCACTTTAAGAGGGAGTGCCCACATAGGCTGACAGGTAAGCAGGGTCAGTAGCAACCTAGAGCAGTGGTCCCGGCAGGCAGAGGCGGTAATGCTAGAGGTCGTCCACAGGGTGTACAAGGTAACTTTCAGGGAGGCCGGGAAGACAGGGGGAACAACGGCGCAGGTAGGGGTGCGACGCAGCCAGCTCGGGAAAATTGCCCGGATTGACGATCGGGCTCATTGCTATGCTTTTCCAGGAAGGACCGAGGTGGAAGCCTCATATGCGGTGATCACATGTACCATTCTTATCTGCGATAAAATGGCTTCGGTATTATTTGACTTAGGTTCTACATAATCTTATGTGTCTGTGAGTTTTGAGTTGCGTCTGGACTTAATTTGTGATACCCTTGATTTCCGTATCCATGTTTCTACCCCAGTTAAAGAGTCTGTGATTGTGACTCATGTTTATCGTGACTGTTCTGTTGTGTTTGTGGGGTTGCATACTTGGGTAGACTTGGTAATTCTGGATATGGTTGATTTTGATTATCTTGGGTATGACCTGGCTATCCCCTTATCATGCGGTGTTGAACTGTAACACCAAGACTGTCGCTCTAGAGATTCCAGGTAAGGATAGACTAGAGTGGGAAGGAGTGTACATGCCTAAGCCAGTTAAGATAATATCGTTTGTTCGGGCTAGAAAGCTAGTGGGGAGGGGGTGTCTAGCCTTCTTGGCTCATCTCCGGGATGATAGTGTGGAGTCCCCGTCTATTGAGTCAGTTCCCGTGGTTTTTGAGTTTCTAGAGGTGTTTTCAACGGATTTGCCCAGCATGCCTTCAGACAGGGATATAGATTTCTGTATTGATTTAGAGCCAGACACTCATCCCATTTCCATTCCTCCATATCGTATGGCTCCGACGGAGTTGAGGGAACTTAAGACTCAGCTACAGGAACTCCTAGATAAGGGATTTATCTGTCCCAGTGCTTCGCCTTGGGGTGCTCCAGCTTTATTTATAAAGAAGAAGGATGGTAGTATACGGATGTGCATAGATTATAGGCAGTTGAACAAGGTGACCATCCGGAATAAGTACTGTTGACACCCAATTTTAACCTCTCTATACCTCTCTCGGGCTGTTATTATACTAATTATTGTTATTTTTAAGCTTAATTTTCCTCGCGTATTGATTTTATTTACTAAGTAAATCACTTTTTTATCATCATCGTGATACTTTTAAATTCGTATACAATTTTTAAATATATAATTTATTTCATATTATTACTATTTTTTTCATAAATTTCATATGATATTACATGTCATTTATTTTATGTACAATATATATACGTAATTTATTCTTTTTTTAAAATAATTTATCTTTTGATAATTATCGTTAATTATTATTTTATCTACTAAATTTTATATACGTAGTAGTTTATTTATTAAATAGCCATCCGAATTCAATTTTCAATCTCAAATTATTTAAATACTAGTCCCTTTCTACCCAGTTTATTTTAATTTTAGCCTAAATTGATCTAATTTGGCCCAATTTTAAATTCCAAGTCTAATTCAATCTCAGCCGTTGATCTAATACGATCAACGGCCGAGATCAAACCCCTTTTCTTCTTTCCTTTTTAAACAAAACACCCCCAACCCTAACCCCATTCTCCTTCACCCCCCACCAACCGCCTCCACCCCTCATCTCTCTCTCTCCTCTCTTCATCTCTTCCAACCACTGCCGCCGCTCCACTTCTCCGCCCGTCACCGCCATTAATACCGACCGGCGAAACCACCCATATAACCCCACAATCAGCCACCATCCTCCACCAAGCAGTCGCCACCACCTCCGCCGCTGGCAAACTGCTAGCTGCGGCGGTCCGGCAAAACCCCCACCCCAGTGTTCTCCTCTTTCTCTCTTCCTCCACCCGGTGAAACCCAACCGCCACCACATCTCCATCGAAAAAAAAACACCGACAGATCCCCTCCGTCCAAAACCCCTATGTCACCGCCGCCTTTCTCCGGCGATGAACTGTGTTGTCATACTACCGCCATGGCTTTGGCGAAATCTCACAACGAAAACCTAAAAATTGAAGATTTTGCCATCTCCGACAAACGATAGAGGAAACGGATGAATGGACTGTTGCGCAAAGCTCATCATGGATGGACCGAGTATTGGGACAACTCAATATTTTAGCTTTAAATTCTGATTTCTCACAATTTGTTTAGTCTGTAATAATTATTGTAAAACTCTGACGATAAATAAGATACTTTGGGGGGCTGCTATGGGGGAGGGGCAAACTACGTGCTATTTGCCTTAGTTGTTTGAAAACGCCTAGAAAACATGCCTATAGGTTTAAGTTCGTTTCAGCTTTAAAATTAATTAGCATGCTCTATGGCTTGAAACTAGTTTTCAGTTCTGTTTAGTTGCTATGTTTATAAGTTAAATATGTTTCAGCATTTATGATAGTTAGCTACCATGTTTTAAGTTGTAAAAATTAGTTTCAGCATATAAATAACAAAGCTAGTTACCATGTTTAAAATCAGCTTCATCTTTTAAACAAAATCAAAATTATGTCTAGTTTAAAAATTGATTTCAGCATCAGTGTTCCGTGTATTTTAGATAGCATGTCTATAGGGTTAATTCAGTTTCTGCATATAATACGACTAGAAATCATGCCTATAGGGTTCAGCACGTTAAAATCATTTCAGAATGTAAGCTGGTTCAGTATGACTGTTTCAACCCCTTTTTTAGAACATTCAGAAACCACATCTATAGGATTAATTCAGGCTCAGCATGTTAAGTTAAAGATTCTGCTTATACGTTCAATTTAGCTTCAACACATTAATTTAATTAGCTCTCATGCCTATAAATTTAAAACAGTTTTAGCAGGTTAAAGTAATCAATCATCCTGTTTGTAGGATTAGATTTATTTACAGCTTATTAAATAATTAGAAACTTCGTTCATAGGACTAATTAATAAGTGGTTTTGCACGTTCTCCAGATATCATGCTATAAAATGTTAATTGTACAAATTGTGAGGCCTATGTGAGATCATTCATGTGCTACATGTTTTCCAGTCCATGTATGTTTTGATTGACGTTAATCCCGAGTATAATTAAGTAGCCTTGGAATCTTATTGTCTAGACCCATATTCAAAATAGTAGTCCAATGCCTCTTGGACATTAGGTGGGACGAGTAGGCATACTAGGGTACGATAGACTTTTCTCATTTCTTTAGTACGCACTTAGGTAAAATAATCTTAATAACCAACTTAGGTGGGTAGATAGACGGATATGATGGAAATCGACCCGAGAAGAATACGAAAATGTTTTTGGAATTGTCTTCGATAATAAGCCGGGCGCTGATCCGAATAGGTTAAAACTAACCTAAGTGTAGCTCTTGTTTTAGTAGATGGTTGGGTAGTTATCTACATCACTTAGTAATTAGGTTTCTCTTTCTATATTGTTGTGTTAATTCTGTCTTCTCGCTGATCTCCTTTTCGTTTCCTTATTTATTTTAATTGCGGTTTATATGCATGATCTTTTTCTCACTTAGACTATTAGTAACTAATTTATCTATTTGCTTAAAATGAAGGTTTATTCGTGTAATTACTTCGTTAGTAATAGGCTAATAAAACTGTTGGCCCTTTGTTTATCACTTAATTCCCACATAAATAATGAATCCGGCAGGGACCCACATTTGTGGACCTCAAAAGGTGCTTAATACCTTCCTTTCGAGGTAACTTGAACCCTTACCCGATTCTCTGGTTGCGTAGACTTAAAATTTAATTTAATCAGTTAGATGGTGCCCTAACGCGCCTTAAATTCGTTAGGTGGCGACTCTTCACCCTCTTTTCCATCCTAAAAAAAAAGAGTTGTCACGTCGATGGCCCATCTTTTCGCGAGAAAAAATGGGGCGCGACAGAATGGCGACTCTGCTGGGGACACTTAGGTTCTAACCATTACGGATTTTGTGTTTATGTGGGATTTTTATGTTACTTTGTTTTTTTTTTTTATTTTCTTGTCATAATTAATTATTTTCCTTGTCTTTGTTCTTTTTTCATGTTTAGCATGCTTATTATTCTGTTTATGCTTTTTCTCTGTTCAATATTTTATTTCCATAAATAGTTACTTCCATGCAAAGAGTACTTTCTCTTTTGTGTTTCCTTAAATAATATGTGTATTTTTCATGTTTAGAATGTTTTAATTTGTTTGTGTGTTCAAATAATATATCTAGTCGTATATGTAGTATTTCTTAAAAAATTATGTGTTTTTGTGTGGCTAATCCTTTATTCGTAAAAAGATTTTCATGCTGAGCTTCCTTTCCTTCCCCCCCCCCCCTTTTCTATCTTTTAAAATAATTCTAGTATGTTTTAATTTTATCATGATCATTGTGTCTTTTCGTATTTTCATTATAAATTTTCTTTGTCCACTAACTTGTTTTCTTATAAACACTTTCTTATATGTCTCCTTAAATGTGTTTAACATGATTTTCCCTTTATCCTTTCCTCATGTTTTCATTCTCTTTCCTATCTTCTCTTGTTTGTTCTCATAAATAATTTACCTGTTTTATGTTTAGCATGTTATTTCTGTTGATATGTGTTTTATGTTTGATTTCTCCTCACCCATTATATGCTTTTTGATTTTTGATTTCTCCTCACCCATTATATGCTTTTTGGTTTCTCTATTAATTGATTTATTTATTATTATTATTATTTTTTACTGCTTTCATTAACCGTTCAACGTGTTACTGCTTTTCCTATATGCTACATGTTACTGCTTTTCATAACTGTCATTCCGCTCGTATTTTCCCCACTTGGGAACTTCACACTTTCACACACTATACACGTGAGTTGTGCCTTTGCACTTCTCCAAAATTCTTTCAAATACTCATTTTAGAGAGTTGGCATAGACGTGGGGTGAGCGGATAGTTTTGCTACCGTGTGACCACGTGCCTCCTCGCATAAGAAAACCTTGAGTCCGTGTTTATCCAAATCTCAGAAACTTAGGATAGTGTTGTATCTACCCTCTTATATAAGTCATGCATGCATCAACCACATGTGGTTTGGCCCTAGGAGTCAACCCGCAAAATAAGCAACCTCCTTATTGTCAAAGGGTTCCCATCAATCCAAAGACAAATAATCATATTATGTGCTAAGTGATCATGACAAATTAATCCAAGCCAGTTTAATATGAAAGAAGTTTAGAAAAGTTTGTTTTGTTTCTCTTTCAGGTTGTAGAATGGAAGGCACATCGGCATTTCCCAACACTAGGATGGTTGTGGGTGTTCCCCACAAATTAAGGAGATGGTGGGAAGATATGAAGAAAGAACATGGTAAAGAGATTCGTCGGTCCTTGGGTTTCCTGACCTCTTTGATTTATGTAGCTCCAGATCGGTATTTGATCAAGGCTTTGTTGCAATTTTGGGACCCTGAAAGAGTCATTTTCAAGTTTAGCGATTTTGAGTTAGCCCCGACCGTGGAAGAGATTGGAGGGTTCAGTGAGTTGCGGTACCAAAATAGAGGGTTGATCTTGCCTCGCAAACAATCTGGGAAAAAGTTTCTGCATCATCTCGGATTGAAAAATAATCTCAAACTAACTTGTCTGGACTTTGACTGGATTTCTTTGGATTTCCTGTATGAACGTTTTGGTCGCAGGGATGGTCATAAGGTTTTTCAGAAAAAGTTCTCTTGTTCTGCTGAAAAATGGGAAAAGAAGCGACTGAATGCTTTTTCCATAGCCTTGCTAGGCACTCTAGTGTTTCCAAGAGAAAATGGAAAGATTGATACTTGCCTTAGTTCGGTGGTTCAAGCTTTATGGCGCGGTATTGATAATATGGAGGCCACCTTGGTACCCATGATCCTTGATGAGGTAATTAGGGCACTGTCCAAGTGCTTTAGGGGTAAGAGGTTCTTCGAAGGGTGTAACCTTCTGCTGCAGCTATGGGCCGTTGAGCACTTTTACAAACGGCCCGACTTGATAGACATTTTGACGGGAATGGGAAACAAGATCGACACCCATTCTCAAAGGATGATCAGGTTCAATTCTCCTGTGGGTACCGAAGATTGGTTTGCTTTTATGAAAGCCCGTTCAGGATATCAGATTCAGTGGAAGTATTCATGGTTACCCGCCCGCACAACTGTCATAAGAAGCAACGAGCTTTACTACATCGAGCTCATTGGGTTGAAAGGCCTCCAGCCTTACACTCCAGTTCGAGTGCTCCGCCAGTTCGGACGAACCCAAGTCATACCTCTAAGAGCCCACATGGGAGGTTCTGAGCTTGAGTTTGACTCAAAATATGAAATCCCTAAGGCCAAAGAATTGCTTCAACAATGGGAAGGGTTGATGACTGTAAGCGTGGGCACCGAGCAGGCC
The DNA here is from genome assembly GCA_003996215.1 of Jaltomata sinuosa. NCBI lineage: Eukaryota > Viridiplantae > Streptophyta > Magnoliopsida > Solanales > Solanaceae > Jaltomata > Jaltomata sinuosa. The sequence goes on along the minus strand of QJPP01001344.1, from coordinate 104,860 downwards.
TATTGTGCACCCGAATACTATGTATGGCTTTTGGAGGATGCTGAAGATGTGCGGCTTAGCAAATTGGGACAACCTTATGGATTTGAAGATATAAAAGAGACCACCTGGGCATGGAAGTTGTTGAATCATCATTATGATATCACTTCTGCAATGTGGGCACAAGTTGATCCAAGATCTCTGAACCAATACAATGAAGGCTTTTGAATTTAGGATTTTCCCTTGTCATCCCGCTTTCCCCTAGCTCTACTTTATTGTTTTTTTTCATTTCCGCAAAGAATTATAGTAGATCAAAGTTTGATTTAATAAATGGTTTACTTTGTTTATTATCTGACTCTAAACTCCAACTAATATTGAATCTTGGCTTGAATTAAAATGTCCTGAATCATATATGTGTCGTTTTAGGCCTACCTCTGGCTCAACGAGGCCCTTTGCATTTAGGATGTTTATTTTTCGCAATCAATGTGTTTATCTTTAGAATAGATATCTTACTACTAACTTGGTTTCTGTTGATTTTGTCTTACTCTTACTCCCTTCCCAAAGGTTGATTTATGCATGCTGGGATATCATACTAGATCAAAAGGGACTCCTCCTCCGAGTCCAAATCGTGAAAGGAAAGATAAAATGGTTGACAATAGTTCTAGTAAGAGTAAGGAAGTCTCAGAAAGTATTGGTGGAGACCGTGATGAGCTAATCTTACGAATGGAGCAGAGAATCCTTGACTTACAGGATGAATTGGCGCAAGCTCGTAATTTGGCCAAGTTATCCTTCACTTTGAACAGTCCTCGTGACCTGATGGTCGAGGACAATACCGCCGCAAAACTCCAAACCACACCCAATGTACCACAACCACAAAATGACTTGCAGCATACTTACGTTTTCCCAAGGACTAGCCAATGTCCTCCACCACAGTATCCTACCCTCTCAGCTTTACAAAACTCCCAAACCACTCCAAATATAGTCCCTACCCACGTTCCAGGAAATTATAACTTGAACCCCATATACGTGGAAACTGCTCTTTTTGTTCAGCACCAGCTTGAGCCAGAGCCTTCAGAAAAAGACTGGTTAATACAGAACATGGTCGAAAAGTTAGAGCAGGTCACCAACAGACTGCAACATATAGAGGGCATTAGAGGGGTGAAGGGTCTGAATTATGAAGACCTATGTATGCACCCAGACGTTGAATTACCGGAGGGGTACAAACCTCCCAAATTTGAGTTATTCAATGGGACCGGGGATCCCAAAGCGCACTTTAGAATGTACTGTCATAAGCTGGTGGGAGTAGGAAGAGATGAGAAAATACGGATGAAGTTGTTCATGAGAAGCCTTACCGGGGAGGCCTTAACCTGGTACATTGAGCAGGATACCAAAAAGTGGTCCATATGGATAGACATGGCCTTCGATTTTGTAGAAAGATTTGGATTCAACATGGATAACGCCCCAAATTGGTTTCACATTCAAAACCTGAAGAAAAAGCCTAATGAATTATTTCGGGAATATGCCTTGAGATGGAGAGCTGAAGCGGCCAGAGCCCGACCTCCAATGGACGAGGCTCAAATGAAAGATTATTTTATTCGGGCCCAGGAACCACAGTACTATGAAAATATGATGCTCATCACGGAGAAGAGTTTCGCCGAGATCATCCAGGTCGGGGAAAGACTAGATGAAGGCATCAATAGTGGTAGCATTATCAATTTGGAGGCTTTACAGGCTACCAGTAAGTCCCTACAATCTGGCGGAATTGCTGAAAATCGAAAGAAAAAAGAAGTGGGGACTGTGATGATGGCACAAGATTTCAAGACACCAATCATTTCCCAAACGCCTACAACCCACCCTCCACTATACCAACAATCTCAATACCCTATCCCTCTTAATTAAATGCCTGCATACTCATACCAAATTCCCTCTCACCCTGTTTATAGTGCCCAGCCCTCTCAGTTCCAATCTCCCCCACCTAATCCAAATTACAGACCCCGAGCCAATTTCGAGCAAAGGCCGGTCAAGCAGTATACTCCTTTGGCTGAACCAATTGCCCAGTTGTATGAAAGATTGAGGGTAGCTGGCCTCATCACTCCCGTTCTCGCTTTACCCGTAGACACTCAGGCCAAATGGTATGACCCTAACAAAGTCTGTGCGTACCATTCAGGGATGAAAGGTTCACATACTACTGAAGTATGCCGCTCACTGAAGGATCGAATTCAGAAGTTAATTGATACAAAGGTTATTCAGTTGAAAGACCTTGCTCCGAACGTCACCAACAATCCGCTCCAAAATCATCATGTTAACATGTTGGAAGTTGGAGAGGCAGTGGATCTGGAAGGCTCTATTTGGGTTATCAAGAAAGAAGGGGATGTCGCGATGGTGTCACAAACATCTGCTCCGGCACAGAAATAGGTTCTGTTTGAAGTAGAGGTGGCTGCTCCTAAATCCGCATTTACTGTATATCGAGCTTCTCTAGTTGCTTATGATCCCCATGCAGTACCATGGAATTATGAACATGATATTTTGGGAAAGGCAAAGGTAGCCGAGGCTGATACCGCTCAGGGTATGACTCGATCTGGCAGAATCTACACGCCTGAAAATCTGGCTCAGGGAAGTTATAACAAGGGAAAACAACCAGTTGTAGAGGTTGAGGAGAATAGCATTTGGAAGAAGGTACAAGCAAAAGAAAATTCTGTTGTAGATCAGCTGAGCAAAACTTCGGCTCAAATCTCTATTTTGTCACTTTTACAGACTTCTGAGCTCCATCAGAAGGCTCTAATGAGGGTTCTTAGCGAGGCTTATGTACCGGCTAATATCACCGGTGGAGAGGTAGCCCATATGGTTGGGCAGGTATTCGAGGCTCATAAAATATCCTTTCACGGGGATGAGTTGCCGCCTCAAGGAAGAGCGCACAATGATGCTTTGCACATCACCATGCAGTATGAGCATAGGGTGATAACAAAGGTATTGATCGATCCAGGCTCTGGTCTAAACATATGCCCCCTCGCCACACTGACAAGGCTAGAGGTGACACTTCTAAGATTCAGGCTCGGAGGATGAACGTGAAGGCTTTCGACGGCTCTCAAAGAGACACCATTGGGGAAATTACCCTTGATGCATCGATGGGACCTGCCACATTCTCCATTGTGTTCCAAGTAATGGATATCCCAGCTTCTTACAATATGTTACTTGGTCGCCCATGGCTTCATATGGCAGGAGCGGTGTCCTCTACTCTGCATCAATGCCTCAAGTTTGAATGGGACTATCAAGAGGTGGTGGTCCATGGTGAGAAGGGGCACTCTATATACGCGGTGGAAGGAAAAGAGAGATTGGATGGAGAAATGTTCCACACATTGGAAATGGTGGGATTTGTTGGAGAGGGACCATGGTGGAGCAGCACGATCATGAATATGTTACTTCGCTCAGGTTCATACCTAACGGTGGCTTGGGGGCAAATTTGCAAGGCATAATGGAACCAATACAGATACAGTCACAGGAGACCACGTTCGGGTTGGGTTATCTTGGCACTACACGAGAGTACAAGGATTGGAAGTCAACCATGGGCGGATTCTACTATCCTTCGCTAGGACAAATACTGTCATTGCATCAGACTTTTGTCTCTGCAGGATTTCTTGATGATGGTGAAGATGATGTGCTAGAAAGCTTAAGAGGTCCATTCTTGAAAGAAGAGAGCTGCAACGTCATCATCGATGAGGGGAGAGAAGGAGTTCCTAAACAGAGCAATCAGCCCAAAGCCACTCTCAGCAACTGGACTGCCACTCCTTCTAGGGCCCACCGAGCACTTGGGTAGATGCAGAAGTTTTTATTGTTTTCAATAAATAGGCTCGATTTCGAGTTCACTTTCATGCTATTTACTATTTTGAAGGCACTCAGCTTTCTTTAATAAAGGGTTTCTCTTCAGTATATTAATTTCCTTTATTTATGTTTTCTTTTCTTTCTTTCTTTTTCAGCAAAATTACTTCTAAAAACGTTGAATCTGAGACTGTGACATGTAATGAGACTATGCAACATAATATAAGTGAACTAGAAGAGGTAGAAGAAGCTGAAGTACCGGAAGAACTCGTTAAAAAGGTTGAAGAGTTTGAACATAAGCCTAAGGCAAACCTAGTGGATACAGAGGTAGTGAACTTAGGGGACTCGGAAGTGGCTAATGAAACATACGTCAGTGTTTACTTATCTGAAAATGAGAAAAAGGGCTACGCTCAGGTTTTGAAAAAACACAAAGACGTCTTCGCTTGGTCCTATGCAGATATGACAGGATTGAGCACTTCGATTGTATCCCACAGACTGCCCACTGATCCCTCTTGTCCTCCTGTCAAACAGAAACTCAGAAAGTATAAACCTGATCTGAGCTTGAAGATTAAAGAGGAGGTGGCAAAGCAAGTTGAGGCTGGAATCATTCGAGTAACTGAATATCCGACTTGGCTAGCTAATATCGTACCTGTTCCCAAGAAGGATGGTAAGGTTAGAGTCTGCGTTGACTACAGGGATCTTAACAAAGCCAGCCCTAAGGACAATTTTCCACTCCCTAATATACACATCTTGATCGATAATTGTGTCAAACATGAAACACAATCATTCGTGGATTGCTTTGCCGATTATCATCAGATTAAGATGCATGAGGAGGATGCTGAGAAAACCACTTTTATTACACCCTGGGGGGTTTATTGTTACAAGTTTATGCCTTTCGGGTTGAAAAATGCTGGAGCTACATACATGAGGGCCATGACTACCATTTTTCATGACATGATCCACAAGGAAATTGAAGTCTATGTGGATGATGTTATCATCAAATCCAAGAAGGGTTCGAGTCATTTGGACGATCTCGAAAGGTTCTTTAATAGGCTTCGGAAGTACAATCTGAAGCTGAACCCGGCAAAGTGTGCCTTTGGAGTCCCTGCGGGAAAATTATTGGGTTTTATCGTCAGTCGTCGCAGAATAGAGTTGGACCCGACCAAAATCAAAGCCATCAAAGAGCTTCCGCCACCAAAAAATAAGAAAGAGGTAATGAGTTTCTTGGGCCGCCTCAACTACATAAGTCGCTTCATAGCCCAATCCACTGTCATCTGTGAGCCAATCTTCAAGTTATTAAAAAAGGATGCTGCCACAAAATGGACGTCAGAGTGTCAGCAAGCGTTTGACAAAATCAAGGATTACCTATCTAATCCTCCTATATTGGTCCCTCATGAGCCAGGTAGGCCACTACTGTTGTATTTATCTGTGATGGATAATGCTTTCGGTTGTATTCTGGGACAGCATGATAAAACAGGGAAGAAGGAGCAGGCAATCTATTACATGAGTAAGAAGTTCACATCATATGAGGCTCGTTACTCTTTGCTGGAACGCACGTGTTGTGCAGTAACTTGGGCAGCCCAGAAGTTGAGACATTACCTCTCAGCATACACTACCTACTTGATCTCGAGAATGGATCCACTAAAGTACATCTTCCAGAAGCCTATGCCTACCGGGAAGCTGGCTAAATGGCAAATTTTGTTGAGTGAGTTTGACATAGTTTATGTCACTTAGAGGGCCATGAAAGCACAGGCGTTGGCAGATCACCTGGCCGAGAACCCCGTAGATGATGGATATGAATCCTTGAAAACTTATATTCCTGATGAGGAAGTGGCGTTTGTGGGAGAGGACATATCCGAAATATACAATGGTTGGAGGATATTCTTTGATGGAGCTGCGAACTTCAAAGGGGTAGGTATTGAAGCTGTTTTGATCTCAGAAACTGGCCAGCATTATCCGGTGTCAGCCAAACTTAGGTTTCCTTGCACCAACAATATGGCTGAATATGAAGCTTGCATTTTGGGGCTTCGGCTAGCCATTGACCTGAATGTCCAAGAGGTATTGGTAATTGGGGACTCAGACCTGTTGATTCATCAAGTACAAGGGGAATGGGCTGCCAAGAACAGGAAACTCCTGCCATATATAGATTGCATACAAAAATTGCGCAAGAGGTTTGTCAAGATAGAATTCAAACATGTTCCGCGAATCCAGAATGAATTCGCTGATGCTTTGGCCACTTTGTCTTCTATGATACAGCATCTGGACAAGAATTATATTGATCCCATCCCTATTCATACTCACGAGCAGCCTGCATATTATTTCCATGTCGAAGAGGAGTTAGATGGCAATCCATGGTATGTTGATATCCAGGGATACTTAAAAAATAGAGATTATCCGGAGAATGCCACAAGTATTCAAAAGTGCACTATTCGGAGGTTAGCCAACCAATTCTTCTTAAACGGAGAAATATTGTACAAGAGGACTCCTGATTTAGGACTGCTGAGGTGTGTTGATGCTAGAGAAGCTTCTAGTTTGATTGAAGAAGTCCACGGTGGAACTTGTGGCCCTCACGTGAATGGATTTACCTTGGCCAAGAAAATACTGAGATCCGGGTACTTTTGGTTGACTATGGAGACGGATTGCATTCGTTATGTGCAAAAGTGTCATCAATGCCAAACGCATGCCGACATGATTCGAGTTCCTCCCAACGAACTCCATGTCACCAGCTCTCCTTGGCCATTTGCAGCTTGGGGTATAGACGTTATTGGTCCTATCGAACCTGCCGCATCTAACGGACATAGGTTCATTCTTGTTGCTATTGATTATTTCACCAAATGGGTCGAGGATACCTCACATAAATCTGTCACAAAGAAGGTCGTAGCTGATTTTGTCCGAGATCATATTATCTGTCGATTTGGAGTTCTCGAGTCAATTGTTACAAATAATGGCACCAATCTCAACAGTGATCTGATGAAAGCAACGTGTGAGCAGTTCAAGATCAACCATCGAAACTCTACAGCCTATAGGCCACAGATGAATAGAGCAGTTGAGGCTGCGAACAAAAACATCAAGAGGATATTGCGTAAGATGATTGACAATTACAGACACTGGCACGAGAAGCTACCCTTCGCATTGTTGGGATATCGTACTACGATGAGGACTTCTACAGGGGCCACTCCTTATCTTCTGGTGTATGGTACTGAAGCTGTGATACCTGCTGAAGTGGAGATACCTTCTCTAAGGATCATTCAGGAAGCAGAACTAAGTGATGCAGAATGGGTGCGAGGTAGAATGGAACAACTGGCACTCATTGATGGGAGGAGAATAAATGCAATTTGTCACGGTCAACTCTATCAGAATAGAATGTCCAAAGCTTTCAACAAGAAGGTCAGACCAAGGCATTTTACACCGGGGCAACTTGTCCTAAAACGGATCTTTCCAAATCAAGACGAGACAAAAGGGAAATTTGCACCAAATTGGCAAGGTCCTTACATAGTCCATCGGGTTCTGAAAGGAGGAGCACTCATACTAGCGGAAATGGATGGTGAAGTGTGGCCTAAGCCTATCAATTCTGACGCTGTCAAAAGATACTTCATCTGAGAAGTTAAGAGAAAGTTATTTCTGTTATGCTTCCTTACCTTGTAATTGGAACTACGTTTGACCTGATTCCCATTTAAGAGGGATACGTAGGCGCTCCTATGGAGTTCGGTCTTATCATAATAAAACCTTTCATTTTCCCTTGTCAAGCATCATAACTGGGGCAGAATTTTTGAGAGGATCTCAAAAATTCCATCTGAAAAGCATTACCATGAATCGTAAGACTGGGGCAGAAAATCTTGAGAGAACCTCAAAATTCACAACAAGCGACCGCTCATTCTACAAAATTTTCTAGCCGAAAGACAAGTTCTACACTGGGGTAGAAATTTTTGAGAGCCCTCAAAAATTTCATCGGAGCTGCACTCCAAATGCAAAGATGATCAGATGTTGTGATGTCTCAAAACATGTCACGGTTTATGATTCAACAATATTATTATTTTTAACATTTCCCTTCCCTTTTCAAAGCAAGTTATTTCAAAATACGATTTCAAAGCTTATTTATTTATTTGCTCGAGCGAGTGCCCGAAGAGAGTGCGACAACCCGCAGACACATAACAAGGAGGACAGATGCACCCAAGAGCATATGCACAAATCAACCTCCCCTTTTTACAAATTAACAATTTTTCTTTGAACGCAGAACTAGCAGGTACAAATCCGAGAATTATCTCAGCAGCATCAAGACAAACACCGTCATCAAAATATGAAAAGAAAGCTAAGCTACTCTATCTCCTCAAAGAAGAATTGCATTTGGCCCGAGAATTGCTTTTGGCCCGATATTGCAATATGTCCGAGATTGCATTTGGCCGAGGAATTATATTTGGCCCGAGATTGCATTATGCCCGAGATGACTTTGGCCCGGGGTTGCATTTGAGCCCGAGAATTATATTTGGCCCGAGATAGCATTATGCCCGAGATGACTTTGGCTCGAGATTGCATTTGGCCCGAGAATTATATTTGGCCCGAGAATTATATTTGGCCCGAGAATTATATTTGGCCCGAGAATTGCATTTTGGCCCAAGAATTATATTTTGCCCGAGAATTATATTTGGCCCGAGAATTGCATTTGGCCCGAGCTTGCATCAAGCCTGAGAATTACATTTGGCTCGAGAATTATATTTACCCAAAAAATGCATTTGAGCCCGAGATTGCATTTGGCCCGAGATTGCATTGTGCTCGAAAATTACGAATGGCATTAAGCCCGAGAATTGCACTGCGCCCGAGAAATACATTTGAGATCGAGATCGCATTTGAGATCGAGATCGCATTTTGCCCGAGAATTACATCAAGCCCGAGAATTTTGATTGAGCCCAAGATTGCATTTGGCCCGAGAATTGCATTGTGCCCGAGAATTGCATTGTGCCCGAGAATTGCATTGTGCCCGAGATTGCATTGAGCCCGAGATCGTATCGAATCACAACAAGCTACCATGGAACAAATTATTCAAAAGCTACCAAACGTCATGATATGCCACTCAAAACAGATATGCTTCCTTTAATTTCTTCTTACCATGCTCCAAAGGCGTCATAGTCTAAAGGCATCATTTCCATGGCCTGCGGACATCATTTCATGGCCTAGGGATTTACTTTCTGCTTGTCATACTCCAAAGGCGTCATCGTCTAAAGGCATCATTTTCATGGCCCGCAGACATCATTTCATGGCCTGAGGATTAATTTTACGTATCATGATCCTGAGATATCATCGCTTAACACATAATTTTTATCGTCTTAAGCAACATTCCATAGTCTTAAAAGGAACCTGCATCATGTTTTACTTTAATCTTATTTAAATGTTAATCTTTATCTAGTTATAACAGAAATTGCAGGCATCGAGAACTGAGCAAGCCAAGAAACAAGATTAACCATCGTCTTCGCTTCCAAAACACAACCTTTCTTATCCGTATATCACCAACACTGGACCGTTGCTCGTGTCCTATTCTCAGCTAATCGTTTAAATCTCATCGACTCGTGCCAACTACATCTTCGTTCAGATTTTCGTGTGCATTTTTCTTTAGAAACCTTGTTCATTTCTGAATCTAGAACTACACACGGCCTGATTCCCGTAAGACCAGGGATATTTAGGCGACTTGAAAACCAAAGTCTCGGCCGCAACACTTTTGCAATCCCCTTTTGCTTTTCGGATTCAGGAGAATTAATCGTCAGGTCAGACAAAATTGGCTACTAGTCAACATTCCTTGCCCGCCAATTCATCCTTCATTCCCGAGCAAGGAAGGGGCAGTTGTTGACACCCAATTTTAACCTCTCTATACCTCTCTCGGACTGTTATTATACTAATAATTGTTATTTTTAAGCTTAATTTTCCTCACATATTGCTTTTATTTACTAAGTAAATCACGTTTTTATCGTCATCGTGATACTTTTAAATTCGTATACAATTTTTAAATATATAATTTATTTCATATTATTACTATTTTTTTCATAAATTTCATATGATATTACATGTCATTTATTTTACGTACAATATATATACGTAATTTATTCTTTTTTTAAAATAATTTATCTTTTGATAATTATCGTTAATTATTATTTTATCTACTAAATTTATATACGTAGTAGTTTATTTATTAAATAGCCATCCGAATTCAATTTCCAATCTCAAATTATTTAAATCCTAGTCCCTTCCTACCCAGTTTATTTCAATTTTAGACTAAATTGAGCTAATTTGGCCCAATTTTAAATCCCAAGTCTAATTCAATCTCAGACGTTGATCTAATACGATCAACGACCGAGATCAAACCCCTTTTCTTCTTTCCTTTTTAAACAAAACACCCCCCAACCCTAACCCCATTCTCCTTCACCCCCCACCAGTCGCCTCTACCCCTCATCTCTCTCTCTCCTCTCTTCATCTCCTCCAACCACTGCCGCCGCTCCACTTCTCCGCCCGTCACCGCCACAAATACTGACCGGCGGAACCATCCATATAACCCCACAATCAGCCACCATCCTCCACCAAGCAGTCGCCACCACCTCCGTCGCTGGCAAGTTGCTAGCCGCGACGGTCCGGCAAAACCCCCACCCCAGTGTTCTCCTCTCTCTCTCTTCCTCCACCCGATGAAACCCAACCGCCACCACATCTCCATTGAAAAAAAACACCGACAGATCCCCTCCGTCCAAAACCCCTATGTCGCCGCCGCATTTCTCCGGCGATGAACTGTGTTGTCATACTACCGCCATGGCTTTGGCGAAATCTCACAACGAAAACCTAAAAATTGAAGATTTTGTCATCTCCGACAAACGATAGAGGAAACAGATGGATCGACTGTTGCGCAAAGCTCGTCGTTGATCTTGATGTCTACGCGAGAAGCCATCGAAACTAGAGCCTCTTTGACTTCTACAAAAGTTTGATATTACGAATCCATTCCGGATCTGATCGTTCTCATGGTTGAATCTCATTCTTTCTTTCTTGCTTGCTGTTATTTGATTTTAAGTGTGAAGTTATTAAAGTTTGTCTGATGAATTGGTGCTTAAATTCTGTGATTTCATGTTGATTATACCGTTGAGCTATCATATGTGAAAACCCCCAAGTTTCTCATGAACCTTCCTCTAGCCTAAAAATTTGAATTCTCTGTTAATGAAGCTGTTTTGCGAGCATGTTACTGATTGTTGTTTTATGGTCTAAGTTGGAGGTCACTTTGCTTTTGCTCCTTATCCTCGTATTACCCCAATATTGGAATACAGTTTGTGGAAGTCTTATATGACTTAGTTATGAGAATGAGAGTAGAATAATTGCTATAATTCTATGATTTGATTGGTTATGTGATTAGGAGTACTCTATGCTCATTAGTCGATTATTTTGGGTCGCAATTGACCAGCCTAAGATGGATTTTGTATTTTTTTTTCCTTGTATAACTAAGATGGCCTTGATATTTGTCTATCCCTGCAAACTTGGTAACTTCGATTTGATTGCTTTACTCTTTTTTTAGAATATCGAATCTGGACAGCCTTGGGTGCAGTTTGTTTTAATAAATTTTGATCTATATTGATTATTTTCAGCATGCCACATATCTTTAATTGAACTTTGTTGCCTTATTTGAATTGTAACAACTTGATACTTGTTTATTTTCAATGACATTGATGAGTAATTGCTCTAAATGATCTCATTTCCTTGTGAGAAATGGAATAGCTTTAGTACTTGAGTATTTCTGGTAAGCTATGATTGACTCTGGGTACTAATTGATCTCCTCTATTAGGACAATCTTAATATTTGCCCATTTTTATTGATTGAGATATGTTGATTCTCATTTGTTTAATCATGGTAACATGACATGTTTGCTCCTAATTTATTCGATTACTTGATTTTTGAGAAAGGATTTTGGTATTGACAGCTTGGTTACCTGTTTAATTATGGTAAAGTGTTGACTCGTTTTACCCTTAACGGATTCATAATTAATTTTGAGGTGTTGATAATTTTGCTACTGGTCTATTTATGCTTAGCAAATAAAATCAGACCCCTTTTGTATGATAATTGATTCTGTGTGGTAATTAAGGTAATAATTTCCCTTTATTTGGTTTTCTTTATTCTGTTACTCTTTTCGTTATGGTAAGTTTGAGGACTAATTGATTTTTGATTTCATTAATTTGGGAAATCTGTTTTAAAGAAGGGATTGTTGAGATTGCTTTTTCCCTTAACTTCTGGGTACTCTAGTCACTATAAAAACAGTCCCTCTTCATTACCTTTGGCTCAGACTATACACACGATCACTCCTATATTTTTAAAGTCTTTCTTTTGGGCTGATACTTACCGATTGCTAAGTGTTGGGATTCAAATATCTTCTTGTTGTTTACGGCTAACTAGTTAGTTCTTATCGAAGTAAATTATAATTTATATGTATGATTCCTTGTAGTTTTAGCATACGCTCTAGTTTATCTATGTTTATTCATGAATGCTTGTAGTTTATATGGGTGAACTCACTGCAAATTTGCCTGTAATATTCACACCCAAAATCTGCTTACTATTGGCTTTTTCCCTTGCTTGTGTTAACTGTTTATTATTTATATGAGCATTTGGTTCTAGCTTGGTTGGTCTTTGTCGCATTTGGCGGATTACGAAGGACCTAATATATCCCTACTCCTTGACATAAGCATTGCCTAGGATCCCTGAGATCCTCAGGAACTCTGACATGTCACGGATCAACTTTATGGGGTGTACCAGGAGCCTCTAGATCTGGTGTTCTACATTGTCTGACAGGTTCTGGTTAGAGGTGATGAAAAGTCGTCTGGGATCGGGATTTTCGAGTATTGGGACAGCTCAATATTTTAGCTTTAAATTCTGATTTCTCACAATTTGTTTAGTCTGTAATAATTATTGTAAAACTCTGACGATAAATAAGATACTTTGGGGGGCTGCTATGGGGGAGGGGCAAACTACGTGCTATTTGCCTTAGTTGTTTGAAAATGCCTAGAAAACATGCCTATAGGTTTAAGTTCGTTTCAGCTTTAAAATTAATTAGCATGCTCTATGGCTTGAAACTAGTTTTTAGTTCTGTTTAGTTGCTATGTTTATAAGTTAAATATGTTTCAGCATTTATGATAGTTAGCTATCATGTTTTAAGTTGTAAAAATTAGTTTCAGCATATAAATAACAAAGCTAGTTACCATGTTTAAAATCAGCTTCATCTTTTAAACAAAATCAAAATCATGTCTAGTTTAAAAATTGATTTCAGCATCAGTGTTCCGTGTATTTTAGATAGCATGCCTATAGGGTTAATTCAGTTTCTGCATATAATACGACTAGAAATCATGCCTATAGGGTTCAGCACGTTAAAATCGTTTCAGCATGTTAGAAACTGTTTCAGAATGTAAAACTGGTTCAGTATGACTGTTTCAGCCCCTTTTTTTAGAACATTCAGAAACCACATCTATAGGATTAATTCAGGCTCAGCATGTTAAGTTAAAGATTCTGCTTATACGTTCAATTTAGCTTCAACACATTAATTTAATTAGCTCTCATGCCTATAGCTTTAAAACAATTTTAGCAGGTTAAAGTAATCAATCATCCTGTTTGTAGGATTAGATTTATTTACAGCTTGTTAAATAATTAGAAACTTCGTTCATAGGACTAATTAATAAGTGGTTTTGCACGTTCTCCAGATATTATGCTATAAAATGTTAATTGTACGAATTGTGAGGCCTATGTGAGATCATTCATGTGCTACATGTTTCCCAGTCCATGTATGTTTTGATTGACGTTAATCCCAAGTAAAATTAAGTAGCCTTGGAATCTTATTGTCTAGACCCATATCAAAAATAGTAGTCCAATGCCTCTTGGACATTAGGTGGGACGAGTAGGCATACTAGGGTATGATAGACTTTTCTCAATTCTTTAGTACGCACTTAGGTAAAATAATCTTAATAACCAACTTAGGTGGGTAGATAGACGGATATGATGGAAATCGACCCGAGCAGAATACGACAATGTCTTTGGAATTATCTTCGATAATAAGTCGGGCGCTGATCCGAATAGGTTAAAACTAACCTAAGTGTAGCTCTTGTTTTATTAGATGGTTGGGGTAGTTATCTAAATCACTTAGTAATTAGGTTTCTCTTTCTATATTGTTGTGTTAATTCTACCTTCTCGCTGATCTCCTTTTCGTTTCCTTATTTATTTTAATTGCGGTTTATATGCATGATCTTTTTCTCACTTAGACTATTAGTAACTAATTTATCTATTTGCTTAAAATAAAGGTTTATTCGTGTAATTACTTCGTTAGTAATAGGCTAATAAAACTGTTGACCCTTTGTTTATCACTTAATTCCCACATAAATAACGAATCCGGCAGGGACCCACATTTGTGGACCTCGAAAGGTGCTTAATACCTTCCTTTCGAGGTAACTTGAACCCTTACCCGATTCTGTGATTGTGTAGACTTAAAATATAATTTAATCAGTTAGATGGTGCCCTAACGCATCTTAAATTCGTTAGGTGGCGACTCTTCACCCTCTTTTCCATCCTAAAAAAAAAAGAGTTGTCACGTCGATGGCCCATCTTTTCACGAGAAAAAATGGGGCGCGACAAGTACCCTCTACCCCGTAAAGATGATTTGTTTGACCAGCTTCAGTATGCATCGGTGTTTTCAAAAATTGACTTGAGGTCGAGGTACATCAGTTAAGGATTAGGCATGAGGACATTCCGAAAATTACCTTTTAGACTCGGTATGGGCATTACGAGTTCCTAGTAATGTCATTTGGTTTGACCTATGCGCCGGCAGCATTCATGAGTCTGATGAATGGGGTATTTAAATCATATTTGGATTCCTTCATGATTGTATTTATCGACGATATTTTGATCTACTCCAAGAGTAGGGAGGATCATGCTAATCATATTCGTATTGTATTGGATATCTTGAGACATCAAAAGCTTTACGCGAAATTCTCTAAGTGTGAATTTTTGATGACTTCAGTTGCATTTTTAGGGCATATAGTGTCAAAAAAGGAGGTGATGGCGGATCCCCACAAAATTGAGGCAGTCAGAGTTGGGTTCGGCCTAGCTCTGTGACAGAAGTGAGGAGTTTTGTTGGGCTCGCGGGGTACTACCAGAGGTTTGTTAAGGATTTCGCTTCTATTGCTACTCACCTAACCAGGCTGACACAGAAGGATGTACCATTCGTGTAGTCCGACAAGTGCGAGGAGAGCTTCTAAAAGCTAAAGACACTTCTGACCACGGCTCCTATATTGTCCTTGCCGGTTGAAGGTAAAGACTTTATTGTGTACTGTGATGCTTCACATTCTAGTTTGGGTGCTGTGTTGATGCAAGATAGGAATGTGATCGCCTATGCATCAAGGCAGTTGAAGGTGCATGAGAGGAACTACCCGACTCATGACCTAGAGTTGGCAGCGGTGGTTTTTGCACTAAAGATTTGGAGACACTACCTTTATGGTGTCAAGTGAGAGGTATTCACAGATCATCGCAATTTACAACATGTATTCATGCAAAAGGATTTGAATTTGAGGCAGAGAAGGTGGATGGAGCTATTGAAGGACTATGATGTGACCATTCAATACCATCCGGGTAAGGCTAATGTGGTGGCAGACACATTGAGCCGAAAAACAATTAGCATGGGTATCTTGGCTTGTTTGGAGGTGTCCAAACGACCACTAGCAAAGGAAATTCGGGCTTTGGAGGCCAAGTTCATGCACTTGGGTATTTCAGATCAAGGTGGGTTGTTGGCCAGCATTGAGGTCAAAGCCACCTTCATAGAAGAAATAAAGGCCAAATAGTTTCAGGATCCAAAACTGAGTAAGCTACGAGGTAAGGTTATAATCGGGGAGTCCAGAGACTTCACGTTAGACTCTGGAGGAGTTCTAAATTTCAGAGAGAGGATTTGTGTTCCTCAGGTTGATGATATAATTCAGAAAATCTTGGCAGAAGCACTCATGGTTCGCGGTACTCAATTCATCTGGGTGTGACTAAAATGTATAGAAACTTGAGGAAGCATTACTGGTGGCACGGGATGAAAAAGGACATAGTTAATTTTGTGTCCAATTGTCAGAACTTCCAGCAGGTAAAGTATGAACACCAGAGACCAGCAGGACTACTTCAGAGAATGCCAATTCCATAGTGGAAGTGGGAAAGGATAGCCATGGACTTCATGGTGGGTCTTCCCAAGACATTGGGAAAGTATGATTCGATTTGGGTCATTGTTGACAGGCTAACCAAGTCCGCTCATTTCATTCCAGTCAGGGTGGATTATAATCCGTAGCAATTGTCCAAGATCTACGTGAATGAGATTGTGAATTACATGGGGTACCACTGTCCATCATTTCAGACAGGGGTACGCAGTTTACCTCTAAGTTTTGGGGTAAGTTACAGGAAGAGTTGGGTACACAACTCACCTTTAGCACAACCTTCCACCCTCAGGCTGATGGTCAATCAGAGAGGAAGATCCAGGTATTGGAGGACATGCTGAGAGAGTGTGTGATGGACTTCGGGGGACATTGGGACCAGTTTCTACCGTTGTGCGAATTTTCGTACAACAATAACTACCATTTCAGTATTGACATGGCACCGTTTAAGGCATTATATGGGAGGAACTGCAGATCACTAATTGGGTGGTTTGAGGAAGACGATGTAAGGCCCTTGGGTGTGGACTTGGTAAAGGAAGCACATGAAAAGGTAAGGGGCATTCAGGCCAAATTGTTAGCTGCCCAAAGCAGGCAGAAGGAGTATGCAGATAGCAAGGTCCGGAACATGGAGTTTCAGGTTGGTGAACAGGTATTACTGAAGGTGCTACCAATGAAGGGAGTCATGCGGTTTGGTAAGAAGGGCAAGCTTAGCCCTCGGTTCATCGATCTGTTTGAGGTTCTTGAGATTGTGGGGCCAGTGGCTTAAAAGTTAGCACTGCCGCCCAGTTTGTCTGGCGTCCATCTGGTATTCCATGTATCCATGCTTAAGTGATACAATGGGTATGGAAACTACATCATCAAATGGGACGAAGTACTTTTTGACAAGGATCTTTGCTATGAAGAGAAACCAGTCTTGATTCTTGCTCGGGATGTTCGGAGGTTAAGGACAAAGGTAATTGACATGGTAAAAGTTCAGTGGAAGCATCATCCAATTGAGGAAGCCACTTGGGAAACCAAGAAGGACATGCGGGACAAGTACCCTCAGTTGTTTGAGGATTCAGGTACTACATATTTTTTCCATAAATTCGGGTTTGATCATTCGGGGATGAATGATGGGTAAATTGGTATCTGTTGTAATGACCGGGTCTGTCGTTATGGGTAGTTCAATCGTGCCAAGTTCTAGAGTTAGAAAACTTTGGGTTTGGGAGTTTGAAATTCTGGGCTAAACTAGCCTCGGTCAGTTTTGGAGCGAGGTGGAGCCTAGGGAAATCTGGGTAAAGATTGGGTTAGGTGTCTTATTTTGAGCTAGTTTTCCATGTATCCAAGACATAAAAGAGTCCGGGGTACTTTTTGGAATTGAATTTGAGTAAGTAGAACTCTCAAAAATCACGTTTGACGTGAAGGGGTTGTTTTGAATCGTCGTGGGAAGCAAGTGTGTTGTAAAATGGGCAAATTTTGGAGATTTTTGAACATTCTATCTGTGACGAGCGCAATGACTCCATTGTAGCGACTTCCGCTATAACAGTGGAAAATACCGCTATAACAGTGGAAAATACCGCTATAGCGATGGTCAAAGCGGTCAACGCCGCTTAAGACCACTATAGCAAAAGTCATCTGCTATAGAGGGACCACTATAGCGGAGTGGGGACTTTCAGGTGTTTAATGCAGAAACTTCCTCAAAACAGTTCAGCTTTCTACAATTCATTTGGGAGAAGAACTGGGGCAATTTCAGGTGTTTCTTTTCCGTTCTTCATCATTTTTCTTCCCTAAGGTACGGTTTCTACTCCCTAAACTCCGTACTACTTTTCCTATACGGTAGAACTGCTAGGAGGAAACTTGGGGAAAGGTTGGAATAACCTAGGAATGGTGGATCCCGGGGAAGAAGGGGAATTCTAAACATGAAAGTTCTTGGGTATTGTTAAAAGTGAAAGATAATGATCATATGTTGTTAAATTCTCTATTTTTATCCGCGAAAATGATAGAACTAGGGAAATTAACGGTGGGAAAGCCTGAGAAAATGGTGGAAGGATCATGGGTGGCCTAGGATTCTGGGATTTATTGTAATTCGGGTAGTGTGCAGGCCTTGTTTGTTAATTTTATGTACTTGTATGTTATTTTAGACGAAGAACGAGAAAGGAATTCGGAACACGGGAAAGCTTGGGTCGAGTAGAGCTTGAATCATTTTGAGGTAGGTGATAGCTTACGATTCCTGTGAATGTGGTATATGTTTGTACTCTTACCTAAGTGTTTGTATGAATTACACTGCTTAGAGAAAATATGTAGAATGTCTAAGGGTCCTGTTTTACAATCTGTGAATTGAACGGTGTGTTGGTTGTTGGTTTACAAGTTGTTTGTTCATTTATTGACTGTGGATTATTGACATTCGATTGGCTCGGGTATCACTTCTGGTACGGGTATAACAAATAGTTGGCTCGGGTACCATGTCCGGTACGAAATACTAACTGTTGGCTCGGGGACCACGCTTGATACTGGTTTATTTTACTACATCTTTGCATTATTATTGTTGTATTGCATTGACTGTTATTGGTTCCGTGAGTGGACCAGGCTGTTTTACTGAAATATGATACTTGTTTTGGTGGTCCTTGAGTGACCGGGGAATTTTGTTACAATTGTTAAGTGGGTCTTGGATTAGGCCGGGTTGTTCATTAACACTTAGGTGTTGTTTAGAGGGGATCCCAGGTTGGGTCCGGGCTAGACGGAAAGGTATAATTATTGGTATATAATGGTGGTTTAGAGTTATAAGAGATGGATTTCATGCGGGAACAAGCTAGGTAGAGACTTGTAGTTTAGGGTCTGTTGACTGGTTGCATGTCTTCCATACTAATTACTTGATTTGTTGTACTGCTTATACATTATTTATTTAGAAACTGACTGATGATCCTACCAGTACATGGTGGTTGTGTACTTATACTGCACTTGCTTATTTTTGTTGTGAGTATAGGAAATCTTCCGGAGGTTGACGCACGACCTCACCTGTAGGCCGGACTGTTCCAAGATATCAAGGGTGAGCCATTCGACCAAGCCGCCTTGATGCTTATCTTTTAAGTTATAGCCCAATTGTTTCGGACTTAGACTATCTTTTTACTGTTTTAAGTTTTGGGGTTGCATCTCCGTACTCTAGTTGTTCCCAATAGTCTTGCACCCCAGATAACACAAACCTTATGAGCTACAGTCTTCCTGCATATCACGAACCCTTAGCCATCCATGCTTGGATTCTTGCTATGATCTTATTATCCAGTTGTTGATACTGTTGCACTGTTAGTCTCTTAGTAGATAAGGGTACTCCAAGATACTTGTATGGTAGCTCTCCTAGCTCATATCCCAGTAGTTGCAAGATATCCTATTTAGTGTTCATGCCCACTCCTCCAAAGTATATTTGACTCTTACTCTAGTTAGCTTTCAAACCTGGAGCTGTAGAGAACATATCAAACTTCTCTTTCAGTTTCTGGACTGACTTTGTATCACCTCTTGCAAAGAGAAGCAAGTTATCTGCAAAACACAGATGAGTGATATGCAACTTTTGACATCTTGGGTGGTAATTGTAGTCTGGTTCCTCCCATAAAGTGTTCAAGCACCTATTGAGATACTCCATGACGAGGACAATCTGAGTCTTTCATTATAAGAGAATTAACAAGCAACAATGGATCTATTCTCTAAAAATTTGCATGAAGTGAAAAGGCAAAAGAGTATCGTCTATCCTCTATATTGGTTCAAATATCTCCTCTTGATCACTTAGATTAAATTAAAATGAAGAGTGAATTAACCAATGTCCAATGTTTTATATGTGCACTCTTCATTGCTAGTTGTTCCTTAAAAACTATGTTTGTTTAATTTCGGCAATTCAAAATTATTATTTGTCAAATAAAGATGAGAATTTTTTTTAAAGTACAACGGTATGAACAAACAATCAATTAAGATTTTTCTTTCATTGTTATGGCAATAGTAATATTTTAATACTAATTGAGAAAGTTATTTAATTATATCATTTATTTCTTTCATTTTTGATATTTATGTCTTATTTTCAATTTTTGTAGTTTGTATTATTTTATTTTTTAATAGAATACACGATAAATTTATTTTTATGGTATTGGACTTTCAATACGTGTGTTGCACGCGTATGTCGAATTTAATGCAATCTTATGTAAAATAATATCAATATTATCATTAATATAAAAAATTTGAGTTAATAATTGTACATGAAAATTAAAGTACAAATTTTTGTGAAGAGACAATGGTTTATCGTATGAGAATTAACAAGCAAAAAAAGATCTATTCCCTTAAACAACTTGAATTTAGTGAAGAAGAACAAGTGTTTCCTCTTCACCGTTTAGATATTTTCCTAAAAATTTAAAATTAAAATGAAGAAGCGAATCAGTCAGTGTCTCACATTTTATATGTGCATTTTTAGTTGCTGAGCTGTTATTTAAAAAATATATTTATTCAATTTTGATAATTTAAATTCATTATTTATCAAATAAAAATGAGAAGAGATTTAAACCACAACATTATGAACATACAAAAGTTTTAAACCAATTAATAATTTTCTCTTATTGTTGTGGTAATTGTGATGTTTTAACACTAATTGAAAAAGTTATTTAAAATATATCATTTACTTTTTTCACTTTTGACATTATGTTATCTCTTTCTATTTCTTTTCTTATTTTTAATTTTTGTAGTTTTTATGTGCTCTAAATTTGAGCAGAATATTCAATGATTCTATTTTTATGATAGTCGTATCTCGACACGTGCGTTGCACGTGTATTTTAAATCATAGTACCAATTTATGTAAAGCAATATCAATATTATCATTAATATAAAATTTGAGTTGATGATTGTACATGAAAATTAAGGTACAAGTATATATGAAAAGAAAATATTGTATGAGAATTAAGAAGCAAATATAGATCTATTCCCTTAAAAACTTGAATTAAGTGAAGAAACAAAATAGTAGCATGTAACGGCCAAGTTCATCGTTACGGGTAAACTTTTCGTGCCATGTTTTAAGTCAGAAAACTTTCGGAATTGGGAGTTGAAAATTCTAGGTTAGGCTAGTCTCGACCGATTTTGGAGCGAGGTATGGTCTAGGAAAATCCGGGTAAGGATTGAGTAACGTGTCCTGTTTTGAGCTAGTTTTCAATTTAGCTAAGATATAAAGGAGTCCGGGGAATTTTTTGGAATCGAATTCGGGTAAGTAGAACTCCCGGTATCGAGGTTGACGTGAAAGGGTTGTTCCGGAATATCCGTAAAGCGAGTGTGTTGTAAAATGGACTAATTTGGGAGACTTTACGACTTTTTGTCCCGTGTCAATTGCCGTAGCGGTTGATACACCGCCATAGCGACCTCCACTATAGTGGAGAAATTACCGCTATAGTGGAAGTCAATCCAGATCAGCACCGCTATAGCGGTAGGCTTCGCTACGGCGGTACCATTATAGTGGAGCGTGGACCACTATAGCGGAGCGACGGGATCAGAAAACTCAATAACGAGTTTTATAATTTCATTCTCCCCCATTCAGCCCCAAAACAGACGAGAGTTACTCCAAGAACCCTCCTAGGCTGCTCCAAAGCTTGGGAGCCATGGAGAGGAGGGATTCCGACTGAAAGGATGCGAAACCACGGATTCGGGCCTGTAGAATCGTCAGGGAATGCCTTCACGGGCCATAATATGCACTGTGCAGTTGTTTGGCGTCCAGATAGGCTAGGTTCTTTCTTTGAGTACACTTAGACCTGTTTCTATTTCATATTATTGATAAAGAAGGAAATGAGGAATCATGTTTAGGCCTTCGATCATGGAGTCTGGAGGAATATTGTATGATTTGGTTGGTTTACTGATTAGGGATTGATAATGTCGGGGTAATGTGCTTCATTCCAGGTTGTTTATACATGTCAAAATTGGGTTCAGAAAACTAGATTATTGGTAAGATTTGGGAAATTGAAAAGCTATGGTTAATTAAGTGACAAGTTTAAAGGAAGGGTGTTTTAAAGTTGTAAAACAGTTTTATTGTATTCTTCATAGAGGAGGTTTCCTGAATAAAAGATTGTAAATGTTTTCATGTATCAATAATGAAGATTTTTTGTTATAATTGAGTTTTTCCGCATTTATCTGTTGGATGGGTGGTAAGGGTTTGTCTATCTAGGTGCATAGAGTAGGCGCTCGCACGGCCCGGTAGGTTGGATCGTGACAGATGGTATCAGAGCCTAGATTATCGATCTCCCAGTATAAGAGTAAAATATCGAATAGAGTCCTGCTGATTGATGTGTTGACGTCCACATCTAATCCTAGGAAAGCTATGAAGCATTCTAGGAAACATCTCTCTTCTTTCATTTATTTTCGTGCGGTTTATTTACTTGCTTGTATGAGTTGAGTCCAATTGGTATCTCTCGATTCCAATTGGTGTCTCAACAAAGTGAAGGATGTCATTGGACTCCGGTTGCGATAAGACAAGCAAGGGAAATTGGAACCGAAAAGGTTCCAATTGGTATCTGGCCTGAGAGGTTGTGGTAAGGCATGGGTAATCGGCTAAGGGTCATGCATGGGACAGATATAGAGTAATTGGTGTGGTTTGATTTTGTTGTAACCTGAAACTAAATTGTTTGTATATTACAATGCTGGCATGACTTATTGGATTCGTATATGATTGGTTGCCTTGTTATGAAATTGTGAGTCTGAAGGTATTTATAATTGATTCTCGGTATGATTAAGTGTGATTAAATGTTGTATGTGTGGAGTTAGAATTGCATATAAATTTTTGGGAAAAGGGCTAATCATTGGTCAAGATGGTGAGGGAAAATGAATTACGACTGTGGAGAAATTCTGATTTTAGAACAATCGAGACTTGATTGAGAACCATGAGGAAAAGAGGCTATTATTGATTGATAGCGGGAATTGTGGTAAGAAAATTTTTGTGGTAACTCATGATTGTGACTTCAGTGAATTTATTCTGACTTTAAAATGTGTGATTTTCTTTGGCGATAAATTGCGGTATGCCCCAATTGGAAGGGTTTGCATTACATTCGGGTATAGACTTATCATTGGTATAGATAGTAAGGGAACATAAAGGGTTTAATGATTGTGGGAAAGCTCCAGTTTTGGAACAGTCAGAATTGGTTGGAAATCATAGAAAGGAAAAAGTGGGACTAATAGTGTACGATAGCAGGAATATGTTATTATGCGCGATTCTGGTGTGTGTTGTGTCTGATTTTATGATAGTGGGTTGCTAAATTCTCAACTATGCATAGTTGAGGTTGGTGTTGAGGTTATGTTTTAAGGCCGTAACGCGTTTTTGGTGTTAGCATTGAGAACAGGGAAGGAGAATGAGAGAATTTTTCAGAGAATGGTAAATTTTATGGGCTACTACTTTTGGGGGTTACCATAGCGGTGTGCAATTCGCTAAAGCGGGATGGGCAGGGCATAATTCCTGTCCTATTTTTTTCCTGTTCTGTCTTTCATTCCCGGGTCATTTTAAATCACTATTTGAGCTGCGAGCTATTGAAGGAATTATTTAGCATTCATATGCAATAGGAGGAAAGGGTAGATATGATAGCCCAGGGTATTGGTGAAGTTTTAATTTACCACTGATGAGAATAGTCACCTATGTAAAATTTAGAAAAATGACCCGTAATTGACTGAGTAGTATTAGACATTGCTTATAGGCTTATGTCATGAGGGTGATTTGGCTGGTTTATTATTGATGATCCTTAGTGGTAGGGTCAGTTTAGGGAGTGGGGTTATTAAATGGAGTCTTAAACATTATTATCCTTCTGATCGGTTATGATAATACCGGTAGTGCCGCTCATTGAGTGGTGGGGGTATGCTCGTCATAGCATTGGTTAGGGTGTAAGTGTCTGGGTAGAATTTCCTCCTAAGACGAGAGTTGGCAAAAGCCTCAAGCTAGGATGAGTTCCAATAAAAAATTTGTTGTTGCGTAATTTAGAGATACGTGGTGTCTCGGGGCACAGTGTCGACATGAGTAAGGTGATATTATGATATGTAAGGGGCATAGTACCCCGTAAGAAACTTTTGGGATGAAGTTTGGATTAGAAGAACTCTCGATATAGCGGGAAAGGGGAAGCCATGGTGGGATCTAGTCCACTTGGCATGGAAAAAACTATTTTATTCGTTAGTTAAGTTATTTTGCTTCGGTGTTTCAATGAGGCCTCGGATTTCTTGGACACTTGGGAAGGGGTAATCTAGTTAGCCTTGTGCAGCTCGAAGGAAGGAATTTCTTGATAGAGCGGGAGTGAGTTGAATTTTGATTGAGATGGGTACACCAAGGGATTGGAAAGTTTTGGTGGTTTACGTAAGGTATTACGCTATCACGGTAGGGCGTTAAGGTTTAGGGGAACGAACACCTTATTCTCTTTCTGCCTTAGAGATCGTTCGGAGACAAATGATGGGTAAATTGATATCTATTGTAATGACCAGGTTCATCATTACGGGTAAATTTTTCGTGCCATGTTTCAATTCAGAAAACTTCCGGATTTGGAAGTTGAAAATTCTGGGCTAGGCTAATCTCGGCCGATTTTGGAGTAAGGTATGGTCTAGAGAAATTCGGGTAAGGATTGAGTAACGTGTCCTATTTTAAGCTAGTTTTCTATTTAGCTAAGACATAAAGGAGTTCGGGGGACTTTTTGAAATCGAAATCGGGTAAGTAAAACTCCCAGTATCGAGGTTGACGTGAAGGAATTATTTCAGAATATCAGAAAAGTGAGTGTATTGTAAAATGGACCAATTTGGGGGACTTTACGACTTTCTATCCCTTGTCCACCATAGCGACCTCCGCTATAGCGGAAGTCAACGCTGGTCAGCACCGCTATAGCAGTAGGCTCCGCTACGGCGGTAACGCTATAGCGGAGCGTGGACCGCTATAGCAGAGCGATGGGATCAGAAAACTCAAAAATGAGTTTTATAATTTCATTCTCCCCCATTCAACACCAAAACAGACGAGAGTTACTCCAAGAACCCTCTTAGGCTGCTCCAAAGCTTGGGAGCCATGGAGAGGAGGAATTCCGACTGAAAGGACGCGAAACCACAGATTCGAGCCTGCAGAATCATCAGGAAACGCCTTCACGGAGCCAGAATATACACCGTGCAGCTGCTTGGCGTCCAGGTAGGCTAGGTTATTTCTTTGAGTAGACTTAGACTTGTTTTTATTTCATATTATTGATATAGAAGAAAAGGAGGAATCATGTTTAGGCCTTCGAGCATGGAGTCTGGAGGAATATTGTATGGTTTGGTTGGTTTACTAATTAGGGATTGATAATGTCGGGGTGATGTGCTTCATCCCGAGTTGTTTATACATGTCAAAATTGGGTTCAGAAAACTAGATTGTTGGTAAGATTTGGGAAATCGAAAAGGCTATGGTTAATTAAGTGACTAGTTTAAAGAGAGAGTGTTTTAAAGTTGTAAAACGATTTTATTGTATTCTTCATAGAGGAGGTTTCCTGAATAAAAGATTGTAAAGGTTTTCATGTATCAAAAATGAAGGTTTTTGGTTATAATTGAGTTTTTCCGTATTTACCTTTTGGACGGGTGGTAAGAGTTCGTCTATCTAGGTGCATAGAGTAGGTGCCCGCATGGCCCGATAAGTTGAGTCGTGACATAGCCTATCGCCTATATTGATTCAAATGTTTCCTCTTGGCCGCTTAGACATTTTTCTGAAAATTTGAAATTAAAATGAAGAAACAAATCAATCAATGTCTCGCATTTTATATGTGCACTCTTGGTTGCTGAGTTGTTCTTTAAAAACTGCGTTTGTTCAATTTTGACAATTTTAATATTATTTATCAAATAAAAATGAGAAGGAATTTTTAAGTGCAACAGTATCAATAGACGAGAGTTTTACGCCATTTAAATTTTTTTGCTTAATATTGTGATAATAATGATATTTTAACATTAATTGAAAAAGTTATTTAAAATATATTATTTATTTATTTCAGTTTTAAAATTTATGTCTTGTTTTAATTTGTTTTTTTTTATGTTTTTATGTATTCTAATTTTGAGCAGAATAGAGATTCTATTTTTATGATAGTAGTCTTTCAACACGTGCATTAAATATGTATGTCAAATTATAATACATATTTATGTGAAGTAATATCAATATTATCGTTAATATAAAACTTTGCGTTAATAATTATACATGAAAAATAACTTTCTGTGAAGAGACAATGATTTATCGTGTGAAAAAAATGTGAGCCTTAGTTCATAATTTTTCTGATTCAGCCATTCAGGTGTATCCGAGTTGCAGGCTTACACATATGAGAGATAGTATATTCTAAAGTAATATTTCTCTTTTCAGAGTCATTATAGTGTACTATTTGAAACAAACAAAAATGAATTTATTCTCTTAAAAACTTAAATTAAGTGAAAAAGCAAAATAGTATCGCTTATCGCTTGGTTCGAATATCTCCTCTTGAATGCTTAGATTTTTTTCTGAAAATTTGACACTAAAATGAAGAAATGAATAAGTAGTGTCTCGCATTTTATATTTGTACTCGTAATTGCTGAGCTATTCCTTAAAAAGTACATTTGTTCACTTTTGATAATTTAAATTTATTATTTGTCAAATAAAAATGAGAAGAGATTTTAAAGTGCAACAAGTGTTTTAAATCAATTAAAGTTTTCTTTTATTGTTGTGATAATAGTGACGTAATAACACTAATTGAGAAAATTTCTTAAAATTTATCATTTATTTTTTCACTTTGAGCATTTGTGTCATATTTAAAATTCTTGTAATTTTTATATAGTCTAATTTTGAGCAGAATATGTGATGATTCTATTTTTATGATATTAGTGTATCAATTTGTACATATACATCAAATCATAACACAATTTTATGTAAAATAATACTAATATTATTAATACTATAAATTTTTAAATTAAAAATCATACATGTTAATAGTATAGAGAGTCGAGCTCATCTAAAAAAGCGATGACGAAACAATCGAGAGTATTGAAGGAGTAATGTTTGGCTAAACTCACTTGAATTTTTTGTACAAAATAAAATAAATTTGAACCGCTTCGTTTAAGAATCAAATTGGACTTTGAGTAAATAAGTGATCTAATTTTAATTATTGAGTTTATTTAATTTATACTAGTATATATATATATATATATATATATAAATTGTATTTATATTATTCTAGTATTTGTATGATTTATCCTTATATGTATTTCTATTACGAGTCTACGAAATCTAGGTAATTGTTGATCTATAAGAACACCCGCATAATATAAAATAATATCCATTTCAAGAAAAATATATAAGAAAAAAATTCTCAGATTTCTTTCTTTTTACATAATACCAGAGTGATTTATCTAGTTATTGATTCTCACGCTTAATTTTGTTTGATATTCAAAATATTCACTATTAGTGAGAGCATAATTGACAGTAGCACCTCTAAAACTCTACACAGATTCCTTCCAAGATGATTGAAGGAAACCATCTCTATTCTCTCACTTTTCAAATTTACTTGGAATGAACTCATAAATATCAATTTAAATGAGGTCAGATTTAAAAATTGAAGAAGAGGGATATTAATTTCTCTTTCTACCAAAAATAAATTGGGATGCATTGATGGAACATGTAAGAGGCTAGGAGAAGATACACATTCGTTTAAACAATGGAGGATGTGTAACACATGGTCCTGGCCTGACTTCTGAACTCTCTTACCAAGGAGATAACAATGCTTGAGGAATGAACTGAAATAAAGATGTTACGGTAAGAACAAACGAGAATTTTAAATTAATTATTTTATTATTATTATGATAATAGTGATATTTTAACGCTAATTGAGAAAGGTATTTAAAATTTATCATTTATTTTTTTCACTTTTGGCATTTATGTCATATTATAAAAAAAATTAAATTTTGTTTGTTCTAATTGAGCGGAATAAGATGATTTTATTTTTAGAATACTAATCTTTCAGCACGTGCGTTGCACATGTATGCCAAATTATAATATAAATTTATGTAAAATAATATCAATATTATCATTTAATATAAAATTTAGAGTTAATAATTGTACATAAAAAATTGAAATACAAGTTTATATGAAGAGACAATGATTAATTGTCAGAGAATTAACAAGCAAAAATGAATCAATCTATTTAAAAACTTGAATTATGTAAAGAAGCAAAATAATATCGCCTATCGTCTATATTGATTCAAATGTCTCCTCTTGGCCACTTACACATTTTTTATTTTCTTAATTAAAATAAAGAAGCGAATCAATCAGTGTTTTAGTAACGTTCAATTTCACCCCCTGATCAAGTGAAAAGTATATGGTCGTATGCAATATAATTTATCTAACTATGAGTTGGAGTCGAATCCCACAAAAAATAATGTAAAAATAATCAAGCAAGTAAGAAATTATCACTTTCTACACTAAGCCAAATTTTAATTTTAAAGAAAATTACAACTAATGCAGAAATCTAACCTAGAAAGCAAGTAAAATGATCAATGGGTACATACGAAAAAAATCATTCTCAAGTAACGATTCAATGTAGTTCACGATCTTACAAAAATAAAAACGAGTTTATATTAATTAGTGATACTCAATTAAAAATGTGTATATTGTATGGGTATAATATACCATAAATTACAATAATTACAGTTGAAAAATACGATGAACAAAATTGAATAACAATATATTCAAGCTAAGGCACAAATCTCGCTTTCTTTAAGGAGATTCAAGCCCACTGCGATATAATCTACATCAATCCAGCAATATATCTCTTGACTTGTCCCCTCCAGGATATAACAACCCAACAACATCGTGTGACTCAAGCAATTCCGGATTAGTTGAAAAGTGCAAAGCTCCACCATTAGAACACCTTCCTTCAACATATAATTACTCTTTTTTGTATAGTGAATATAGTTGAAGACTTAAAATATTTTCTTTGTCTTCAACTGTCTCTTTCACTGCTACATACTATAATATTTTTCCATACTTATCATATTTCATCTCACAATATACTACTTCTCCTACCATCAACACAAAGAAGAAAATACCTTTTGTATATGTGTAGTATTTCTTTCATTTAGTAATTAAAGAGTAGTGGATATTAAGTGAGGTCGAACATGGGGTGGTGGTTACACAAACCTTAGTGGGTAATTAGTGATAATTCATGGCACTAGTGGTTACATAAATTACACCAAGAAATGATCATATTTTTGCCAATTTATGCCCACTAACATAATAAGATAATGCATTTTAATATTATAATTTTAAGTGTAAACAACATAAAACACACTAGTTTGATGCCTAATTACTATCTGAGTCACTAGTTTTAAACATTATATTTTTACCATTATTTTCAATAGGACCCATGTATCTGTTGTGTCAAAACTTGTATCTTAGATACATATGTAACTAATTTCGATAACTGAAGATATTTTTGATAACAAAATTCCTTAATATAAGGCAAAAATCAAGGGATTAACAAAAATATGTATCTAGTATTAATTTTATGTATCTGTTTATATGTATCCAGTATTAATTTGATGTATCCAATATCAATTTCATACATTATATTCAAAATACATGTATCTAATAGCAAAGATGCCCTGCCAGAACTTTTGATACATTTATTTGTGTATAGATACGTACATAGACTAAGAAGAAAAGAAACACAATATCCAATATCAGTTTCATCTAGTGTGCATCTAGTATTAATTTAATGTGTTCAGTATAAATTTCATACAATGTATCTAAAATACATATATTTACTATCAAAAGTGACCCGTCAAAACTCTTAATACATGTATATGTGCAAAAATACATACTTAGAATTAGAAGAAATACATGTATATGTATCTAGTAGCATTTTTGAAATTCAGAGAAATCATTTGAGAATTGTGTTTCTGAGTCTTAGCATTCATGGGTTGAACTGTTGGAAATTAGAGGCCATGAGATTAGTGGGTAATGGGACGAAAGCTTATGCAAAAGAGAGAGAGAGAGAGAGAGAGAGAGAGAGAGAAGGGTCGGGGGGGGGGGGGGGGGGGGGGGAGGCAGGAGCTGGTCTCGGGGGACCGTCGTCGGAGAAGGAGGGCCTTATCGCTGGTCAAAGCTGATCATTAAAGTACCCGTTGAGAAACCAAAGTTAGAAAGAAGGGAGAGTTTTTCTCTCACTAGGTAAGCAGATCAAGAATCAAGAGAAATTAAAGATTGTGGAGATGACGATGAAAGATTGCGGGAGAGAGAAATTGGGGTAGAATCTGTGAAGATTTTGATTAGTGAGAGAGATTTGGGGGGAGAAGTTGGAGTGATTTGGGGAATAGGCAAAGATTATAGGCAAAGATCTCTCTTATTGTGTTGAATCATGTATCTCAAATAGTTGTGGTATGTTAAGTAATTACTTTGAGATTTTATGTAATATTTTAAAAGTAATGGTATTACATGTAGATATGGTAAGGAAGTATGATTAATTATGTAGTTTATCCTAATTTTAATATTAAAATGCATAAACACCAATATTTTATTTGCCTCACATTTAATACTTTTAATCACCTTTTATTATTGATTTTATCACTTAGGGATCATTTGGTAGAGTGTATTAGAAAATCTAATGCATGCATTAGCTTTGTGTATTGCTAATATCTTGTTTGGTATACTTTTTCAACCTATGTATAACTAATGCAAATATTAGTTATATATTCTATTGTGTATTGAGCTATGTACTATTAATACTATGGATTTTTATGTATTAGTAATGCAATGGGTTCTAATAGATGCATTAGAATGGCTAAAGACACAATTATCACTCAAAACTATTTCCACATCATTTCTACCAAATTGTGGAGGGTTTTTTTGTAAATAATTTCTTTTTTTAGAAAATATGCAATGCATGTTATGTTTAATACACCAAATCAAACACTACATAAGAAAAATTTCAGCATAACTAATGCAAGCATAACTAATGCAAGCATAACTAATACCAACATTACTAATACACCATATTCTGCACTATTCTTATGCAATTTACCGAACGACCCCTTAGAGCTTAATATTGTGCTCTTGATGTGTAAGAGGTAATATGGGTAAGTTCGAAGGTAAAAAGAGTAACTTGAAACTTTAAAGTTTGAATAAAAGTCCATTAAGAAAATAAATTTGAGATCAAGTTCGAATTCGAGAATAAAAAAGCTGACAGCCAAGCCAGATCTAGTGCTGAAAAAAATGAAATAATATATAAAGAATTTTTTGATCAACTCCAATCTTGGACCTCATTTCAAATACACGTCTCCTACATAGAAACTAGATGATCAACCTATAT
Source organism: Jaltomata sinuosa (assembly GCA_003996215.1). Lineage (NCBI taxonomy): Eukaryota > Viridiplantae > Streptophyta > Magnoliopsida > Solanales > Solanaceae > Jaltomata > Jaltomata sinuosa. The sequence continues at coordinate 73,599 of QJPP01001344.1, read as the reverse complement.
ACACACACATTCAGAGATCAAAAGTTTGAGATAGTCATGCATCCTGATATTTGAGAGATTAGAACTTATCCTATTTCTAGAATTTCATACTCCTCGCGTCCACAAGGTCATATTACAATTAGGGGTAGGGAGTTAGTTAGAGAGGTCAAACTATATTAACCCTTCTAACCCCTAATTTGTACAAATTAAAATATTTTGAGAAATACAATTTTGGTATCTCTTACTTTTACTACGATTGATTTACTATCTTAGTATATTTACTTTTGTTCCCGAAAATGTATGATTTCCTCAATGAAAGATTGAATAAGTTTTCTTATCTCTTTTACTTAATTATTTGTGTCGCTATAATTATCTCGCTTAATATCATTTATTCGTTCTTATTTCAAACCTTACCTCACAAATTTTTAAAATTAACTTTAGTTAATTACATTGCTGAAGACCTCTCACAAATAAATTTAACTTTTCCTAATAATCAATTTTAGGTTAAACAAAATGTTTTACAATTTAAATAAGGATATATTATCTTTTTTTTTTTTAAAAAAAACAATATGCCTATAATATATTAACTTTAATATACTGTATAAAAATGACATATTATGATGTTAATATTTTGATGGAACTACAATAACTTTAACATTTTAAGAAAAAAAAAAAAAAAACAACTAAAGCAGATTGATTACGTCGATTTTATTAATAAAATTCACACAGATTTTATGGATCGAATCTTTTTTCCTAAAAAAATTATTTATTACACGATAAATTTTAGAATCGAGTCTTTCTCTCGAATATGTTTGAGTCTTCATTAGATTTTTTTTTTAAAAATAATTAAAATATGGGAATTGCTAATGTGATAATTTAAACCAATAAAAAAATACGTATAACAGTGTATCAAAATTTTATATTTTCAACTATTGCTACTTTTTTGTTATACATAACAAAATAAAGTTACGTGACTTGATTAAAAGAAGAAGATAGTTTTTTTCCTTTTACTTTTTGGTGTTTGATGCTTACAATCTTCAAGTCGAAAGTGTAAATATTTAATATTCGAGCAACTCCCTCTTGTCTTTAAAAAAAAAACAAAGATAGTTTTATGACCTTTATATAATTTTTTTTAATTACTAATATCAATTTATAATTTAATAAAAAATAAGTATTAATTACTTGGTATCATATATAAAAATATTAATTGTAACTGTCAAAAGGGATCATCTTCTCAGGAAGATAAGGCAATAGTTTCATCACCCCCTTTACACTCCACTCAATACTCTTGTTCTTCTACTTGTACTATCCATGGCGGAAGTTTCTAGAATCCTCCAATCAGTTCTCCTTCCCCCTTTCTCCCATAAAATTGACAATTACCACCACTTTAGTTCCTACAGAAGAAACAGAACCAACATCATTAATATCCGCTGTTCATCAATTTCCACTACTGAAACAACCAAACCCACAAAGACCCAGAACATTCCATGGGGATGCGAGACTGATTCTGTTGAAAACGTGTCGAATTTGCAGAAATGGTTGTCGGAATCAGGGCTGCCTTCTCAGAAAATGGACATACAAAGAGTGGATGTTGGAGAAAGAGGCCTTGTTGCTCTCAATAATATTAGGAAAGGGGAAAAACTTCTTTTTGTTCCTCCTTCACTTGTCATCACCGCTGACTCGGTAATATTATCAATTTGTTTCACTTTAAGGGGTTGTTTGGTACGAGGGACAAGGGATGATAATCCAGCTGCGTTTGGTTAGAGGTATTAGTTAGTTCCGGATTTATACTATAATGATTAATGATACCAAACGACTTCTAAGTTTTGAACTATTAAGTGTCCCACTCCCACGTTGTTGAGGGGATGTGGAATTTGTTATTGTACTTTTTATATCTTATTTTGGTCAATCGGCACCTTTTTAGCTAGATTTTGGAGTTGAGTTAGGCTCAAGTCAATTTTGCATTAGAGTAAAACCATCTTTATTCGTGGTTTACCCTAGCCCATGTTATATTGTCCATGCACGAGATGACTTGTCCTGGTCGTGTGGGAGTGTTCAGTGCCCCACATTGGTTGAGGGAATAGACTGTTGTCTCGCGAGTTAGTTTTTGAGATTGAGTTAGGCCCAAGGTCCATTTTCTTAACATGGACTTGGTCAGCCTCCTAATGATGCATTTAGATAGTTTTTTTAAGCAAAAGGAAGAAGAACTGCATACGAATGTGGATTGTTTGATGACACTGATAATTGATATCCCAAATTTTTAGTTTAGGAAGAAGTTCAAGGAGGGAAATTTGGATTCGTCTGCTAGATTGTTAAGTTGTTTTGTATCATTGCAACGGACATAACTGCTCCTGATCACATCCTAATTATGGTCTAGCAGCCTGAGTAACCAATTGAGGTGAAAACCTTGAGCATGTAAAGTCAATGTCACAATCTATTAATTGAAATGACCCTCTTTATAGACTAATTTTAGTGAACAACAAGGACCATGTTTACAGGCTTAAAAGGTAATTTGCCCCGACATATGAAGTACTCTACTGGTATCAATAATTAATGTTGCAGATAACTGAATGTTTAAAGGACTTACTGTTGTAATACGAGAGGATGAGGAACAAGCATGAACATGAAATTTCGTTACCTGCCTGCTATAGAAGTCATTTAGGTGAAGGCCAATTAGTCTAGAAACCGTACATTGATATGCTTCAACCCAACTTCTTGACATCTTAATGTATCTCATGCTAGGTATCTAAGTTGGACTGTTAGAAAATGGAAATAAAGTGTAAACCTTGCTTACCGTGGTCGTCATTTGCTAATACGCCAATGTTGCCACTGATTGTTGCCTCAACTGTGAAACTCTGGCTTATAAAGTTTATAGCCCCTATCTTGTAGGAGACGTGTTGTGTGGTATCTTAGGATAAAAACCTTGAGAACAGGTTCAAATCCCAGCTACAACATATATTCGTACATATGCACGTGCACGAGATACAAACATCACATATACATACATTCATGTGTACACGTGCGCGTACACACTCTATAGCCCTCTCCAACTAGAAGGAGTTCAATAACTAGATGGCATCTATCGTTTACTCTGAATTTCCTCTCTTTTAAAAGATTACACTAGTCACACATATTCAAATCGCATCTCTTAATAAGTAAAGTTGAATTCTTTCTACAACAGATACTTCTTATACATAACATAGCACTGAAATTTTTTACCATGTTTTTATGCTTAGAGATATACTAGTTATTAGTGCAGCTCGGAGACAAAATTGCTACGAATGGATCTTAAGTGTTACTTATATAATTGTATATCACTAGAGGTAATGGAAGAAATAGATAATTTAAAATCTTTTAGAGTTGTAAGTTACCAAGTTCAAAAAAAAAAAAAAACTTTTAGAGTTGCTGGTTTAGATACTTAGGCTATACATGTGTATCAGTGTAAGTGTAGTAGTAACATAAGTAACTGCAAGATGAGGTGTTTTGTTTCTCTTTTTTTTTTTTTTTTTAAAGTTGTGGTTAGTTGGTTTACTAAAGGAGAAAAATGAACAAAGGGAAACAGTCTTGCATGTGTCTAAAAAATGGTTAATGTTAAATACTTAAATTTATAGCAAACAGCAACCCGTAATCACCGGTTCAGGTCTCACATGTTCAATGCTGTCAGTTTTTGAGAGAAGACAGGAGCCCTCCAGGTTGGATCAATAATTAGCTTCCTAATTCAATCGAATCAGATGGGAGGGACATACTGGAAGTGTAGAATATAATAGATGTAGTTACCTTTATCTTGATCCTGAGTTTTTTTAATCTAAAATATTATGGATTTTGGTACCAACAGAGGATGTTTTTTTCCTTGTCCTGATATGTGCTGAAAATGCCAGAAATGGAGCAATTCAGAGGCTGGTGATGTCTTAAAACAATATAATGTACCTGATTGGCCTTTTATTGCTACATATTTAATAAGCGAGGCAAGCCTCATGAAGTCTTCAAGATGGAGCAACTACATATCTGCCTTGCCTAGGCAGCCTTATTCTCTCTTATACTGGTAAGCCTTTTGCATTGATTTTGGTGTCCACCAAATCTTGTCAAGACTTCATAGTTCTTCCTTTACTACGTATGCATGCTCAGTAAGTCCCCCTACAGCTTCTCCATGTCATTTCAGGACTCGTTCGGAACTAGATAGGTACTTGGAAGCATCACAAATAAGAGAACGGGCGATTGAAAGGATAAATAACGTCATTGGAACGTAAGACTTCTTTGGTCAATTTCTCAGATGTTACAATTTGAAGCTAGTTTTATCCTTCCTTTTTTTTGGAGAAAAGTTACTTTTGGTGGTTCTCGTGACACCTGACTAAGCAGTTTACCCTAATTATTCGTAATGTGTCATTGGTCCCTCCACTAACTCAGTCCAGCAAAATCACATGGACTGAACTGTTAATGCATCTAGCCATTGCATGCTTCGGTAGGGGTGGACTATTTCTATAAATAGGAAAGGAAACAATTGAGATCAGAAGAATGAACAACACGTCAAGAAAGCTACTCCTACAATTTTCATGGCACAAAGAAGTACCAAAAATACCACATATTTAGCATATGATGTTAGTCACATTGTATAACAGTTATTTATCCATTGAATTTGCAAGAATCTGTTGCTAGGGGGCCAAAAGTGCACATCCAAAATAATTGAAAGTTAAGCATTCTTAGTCGGATATCACAAGGATTACAACTGAATTTGTCAAAAGCTGAAGAAAAGCAAAGTTTAAAAGTTGTGTTTTGTAATTCTTTTCTTTTACATCGTTGTGCTTGCTAACTATTATTTGTTTCATGATCTCTGCTGCAGGTACAATGATTTAAGACTCAGAATATTTTCCAAGCATGCTGATTTATTTCCTGAAGAGGTACATAAATATAGTAGCCGGCTTGTATTTGAGTCCGGGTATAATTTATCTATTTGTCATTTTTTGTTTCTTGGGGGTAAAACGGTTGTCTAGATAAAGTGACAAGATACGATGGAGCTTCACATTTCCTGGAGTCTATTACATATAATCAACTTTTGACTTCAAATTGGAAGACTACATAGTCCTGTGGTAATGTTGATTTAATTCTACATCAGTAACCATATTCTCTAAGCAAGTGGGGCAATCAAATGGCCCAGCATCTTTTCAATTGACTTCTTGTTTCACATTAGGCCCATTCTACATACTTCTAACCTGAGCAAGAGGTCTATAAATGAATTCAGCACAATATAGATCTTCAGACTGGTTATTGTATTCACCAGGATTAGCAAAGGCACACTTTTTTGGATTCTTATGTTTAATCCAGGAGCATACAATTGCCAACTGTAAACAATCACATGAATTTTTCAATCCATCTGAATGAAATGTGGGGTCGCATATAACATGGGGAATCTGGTTAGCACCCATATTTAAGAATAAAAGAACAAAGACTTGAGTGGATGGTATTCACAATGAGATGACAATCATGAGTGAAGAAGGGTCTTATGTTACCATTTTTAGTGATAAAACAGATGTTCTTATTCTTCCATTCCCTCTTCATTTGTTCCCATTAACAACCACAAAGGCCAACATTGCTCCTGCTTGCTACTTGCCCTTTTTTACTACTTTGACTAGCGCCCGACATAGTGTAGGGGTAAGGTCTTCGGAAACAGCCTCTCCACTTTCACAAGTTAGGGGCAAGGTCTGCATGCACACCACCCTTCCCATACCCCACTTGTGGGATTATACTGGGTATTTTTTTGTTGTTGACTAGCGCCCGACAAAGTAAGCAGTTCCGTCTTTTCTCTTTTCGATGATTTAAAGGCGACAGATCTTTTCACCAAGGAATTGGGCTTTCTAGAACTGATTGGATGTGTTGTGAAAAGAATGTATGTCCTGCAACGATATGGTCGTCCGTAGAATTTGAGAGAGGCATTATTCTGTTACAGTTAACTAGAGAGTGGAGACTTTATACTGCCTATTACTACTTTTTCTTTTTATTTGGTGTCCTGAATCCTGATATTTGTTTAAAATCTGCTGCATGTTATTGCAGATATTCAACATAGAGACTTTCAACTGGTCATTTGGAATTCTCTTCTCACGCTTGGTGAGTTTTATATATGGCAGTCGCAAAATTCGCTTGTCCTGTAATTTCTACTGTCATTCATGTTTAGGCATCACGGGGCAAAAGAAGTAGAAAATCTGGATGTCAAAACTTGTAGAAGTTGAATGCAGAAATTGTGATGTGGTGTCTTCAGAGAAATGATATATTTTGCTTAGAAAAAAGAGATTGTGTCATCACTCTTGTGCTCGACACTAAAGATCTGCGTTATGAGAAACTATACAGTGTTTTCTAAATTGGTTTGTGTACTTACCACAGGTCAGGTTACCTTCTATGGATGGAAGAGTTGCGTTGGTTCCTTGGGCAGATATGCTGAATCATAATTGTGAGGTTGTGAATAACACGTTTGTGAAAATGTTTGTACTTGACATATATGACACAACTCTGAGTCTGATTTTTTCAGCTATTTTAATTGTTCAAGGTGGAAACATTTCTTGACTATGATAAATCATCGCAAGGAATCGTCTTTACAACGGACAGGGCATATCTGCCAGGTGAGCAGGTACACATTATTCTGATTTTTTGGAAGTGATTAGCTAGATCACCTTATTGCCAAAACTACTGGATCCCCCATCCTCAACGTCAATAGCAAAATCAAATTAGAAAATTTACTGCCCTGTGGCTTAGAGTTGACGATATAGACTAACAATATTCTGATTATCCTCTGCTGAAGAAAAATCTTTTAGTACACCCTTATTTATTGTTTATAAGCCCAGCTAAAGTATACAACAGAAATTTTATATCTGTATAATGTAATTCTTTTCATGATGAAAGCATCCTCGTAGAACCACTTGATGTTTTAGATTATCATGATAGCGAATGCCTTGCGTAAGTAACCCGTAAGCTTTGATTGTACAGGTTTTTATATCATATGGAAGGAAATCTAATGGAGAGCTTTTGCTATCATATGGATTTGTTCCTAGAGAAGGCACCAATCCAAGTGACTCAGTTGAGGTGTCAATGTCACTTAAGAAATCTGATAAATGTTACAAGGAGAAGGTGGAAGCTCTAAAGAAGCATGGATTATCAGCGTGAGTACTTCAGTTATATGGAATGGTCCACGATACAGTGAAATAGATACTTGTGGATCTATTATTTCTCTAACTTGAGTCATTTCTGACAAAATGTAGAAATCTTCTCGCTATGGTTTCTTGTTATCAGGGAAAAAGAAAAAAAAACTAGGTTTTCATGGATTTTGGTGTCCTTTTTTTGTTTATGTTTAAAAACACTTGACTTGCAAATTCTCGTTGACCTTGAACAGATCGGAATGTTTTCCGGTACAAGTCACTGGTTGGCCACTAGAGTTGATGGCTTTTGCTTATCTAGTGGTCAGTCCACCTAGCATGAGCAGACAGTTTGAAGAGGTATGATAAATCTCAATTTGCAAGGTAGAAAACTTGAAATACATTCTTCAATCTGGAAAGAAATTCTAAAACTAAGTTTATTCCAGATGGCTGCTGCTGCATCAAATAAGACAACATCAAAGAAGGATATCAAGTACCCAGAAATAGAAGAAGAAGCATTGCAATTTATTCTGGATAGTTGTGAATCTAGCATATCAAAGTATTCCAAATTCCTTCAGGTAGTAAATTACTTCCCTCAGTACTACTGTTCTATAATCACACTAACATGGATACCGGCATAGGATGTTGCCCCCTGAGACATCATGTGGTCCTGCAGAAAGAGAAATCGGAGAGCTTTTAAAGGGATTGGAAATGATTTTGTATATTTGAGGAAAGCTTTTTATTTAGAGAAGTGTACCTTTTATGTCTGCATCTATTGCATCATTGTATGTATAAATTTGTTCCCTTGCATTTACCTATCAAATCTTCTTGTGATTATGACAGGCAAGTGGAGAAATGGATCTCGATGTAACGAATCCAAAGCAACTAAACAGAAGAGTGTTTCTGAAACAGCTAGCAGTTGACCTGTGTACAAGTGAGCGAAGGATACTCTATCGTAGCCAATATGTAAGCACAGACTCTGTTTCACATTCCAAATTTCCAATAACTCTCCATAATGCATAGTTAATTGAACTGTCAGCCCCTATGCTTCATTTGCGACAGCCTAATGATTTCATGACGTCTTTTAATGAAACAAAGGAAGATTGACATATGTTTGTGTTTTGCATAAATGCTAACCTGGTGTAATTCAATTTATCGTTTATGCTTGTCATATATGCTTTTTAAACCAGAGAAAGCAATGAAGAAAAGGAAATGAAAGTTTTGCAAATTGATTAATCTTTTTGTTTTCCTTTGAGTAATCAATCTTTCGAACCAGTAACCTTAATTCCGAACTTTTGTGACATGGTACCAGATATTGAGGAGAAGATTGAGGGACATAAGGAGTGGAGAATTGAGGGCTCTGAATTTATTTGATGGACTTAGGAACCTTTTCAAATGACTTAAAGAATGACTCTTCCTCGATATGGAAATCAATCCTATTGTCTCCAAGAAAGTTTGCCATTGTCTCAATGATTAAGTGCTAAAAGCTCATTGTTTGATAATTTGAGACTGCACAAGTTGGAGTGTACTCTTTTCTCTTGGTGTATATGTATAATTGCTGTTGTACCTTCCAGCTTAGCTTCAAGATCTTTTGTAATCTGTAAACTTTTGCCACTGTTATGACTGGTTTGATGTTTGCCTCGTGTCTACTTTTTTCTAACCATCTAGTCTAACGTAGAAATAGCACCAACTGATAGTTTCAAATTTCACATGTGAAGCTCCATGAAAGTGGCTGTTTTTCAGTTACAGGGGTGAAAAGAGGCTATTTGTGAAGTTTCACCTGTACGTAATCTATTGGCCCGACTAATTCAAGTTCGGCTGCGTAAGGCCTATTTAAGGGGGAAGCCCTCCGCTCCCTACCAGTGATTTTTTCATTTCCGATGCTTGAACCCGAGACCTTAGTTAAAAGTGGAGGGGTCTCATCCTACCACACCCCGATGGAAGTGTAGCCTACTATATGGTGTTATACTTTTAGAAATGTTTCATTTAAAGTCATACGCAAGTCTACGACCAAAAACCAAGTGATATCTTTTCCATTTCAGGGTGCCTTCGGTATGAAAGGAATGCTTTTTTTTTAGAAAATGTTTTCTAGGAAAATAAATTTGTTTTTATTTATTTTCTTGTGTTTTGTATGCAAGTAAAATAATATTATCCTAAAAGCATGTATATAATCTAGACAAATAATATGAGAAGTGTTTTTTCTTCATCTTAACGGAGAAAACGAAAATGAGTATCCAACAACTCCATAATTGATTGTTATTTATAGATTGGTTAAATAAAGTAAGAATTAGGTAGAAAAGAGTTGAAAATACATGTTATCTAAGTAGATGATGCAAATAGATGGAGGTGTCTTTGTAACTCATAAGATATAGTAATTAGTTACAATAAATATGATAGAATTACTTTTAATTATTAAACGAATTGATTAATGAAAAGAATGAAGATTTTTTTTTAAAAAAAAATGAGATAAAAGATAAATAGTTTTCTAAGCAATAGAAAGGTGTCACATCACTTTATCTATGCCTAGCTTTATTAGATATATAGATTGTTTTCTCTTTTATACATTCTCACTGATTATTCTTAATATCCAAAATAAATGTGCAATAAGTAATATAATAAAGAAGGATAAATAGTTAATTTTTCACCTAATAACCTATAGAGATAAATAAAAAAAATAAAGAGTTATTATTTAGCCTACATATACTATCAAACATTATTATTCACACACACATAAATAAAAAATAGAAGAAAATGCCAGTTAATTCACCCCTTTTCATATTTAAAGAATAGAAAATGAAAGAAAATAACAACTATTTTTCGAATAAATTTATTATACCTTCAAGAATATATTAAATTTGTTATAAAAAAAATTAGACAAAGCCAAAATCACTTACAAAGAAGATAAAATATAATGCTAAACTAATTTAGCATAATCTGAATTTTTCTCTTCTAAATGTCATAAAAAAAGTTAATTATCGCACATATATAAAAATGTAACCCGATAATTTATTAACACAAAAAATTGAAATGACAATTAAAACGTAAAAGAGTGATTAAATATACTTTTAAATAAAAAATAGTAAAATAACCAAAAAAAATTGAATGAAAAGGAAAAAGGGTTGAAAAAGTCAAAAGAGGAATCAATGGCCAATGAATTATGTCACATCATTTTTGCTATAAATCACAATTATAATATATATATATAGAGAGAGAGATAAATTATATATTTAAAAGGTAAAAGTTTATATAATGATACCAATTACATGTTTTATGTCGCAACAACATAATAAACTGAAGATCATTTCTTATCGCTTTTGATACACAAATGTAAAACTTTATAAATAGAGTCTTATTCTTGGAGGATACATATCTTGTATTAGAAAAATAATTAATTAAAAATATTAAAATAAGCAATAATAAATTTATCTTTATATATTTGTAAATTATTCAAACCTCTATTTTTCCGAATTAATTTGATCATCTCTCTTAATGAGTCTTTCACCACCATTAAACTTCCTTCTTCATGTTGATGAACTTGTACCTAACTAATTTGACTATCTCCCTGTGATAAATATTACACCACCATCAAACTTTCTTCTTCATCTTGATGAACTTGTGTTTGGCTATTATGACATAAGAAGAAATTTTTGAAGAATATATTTATGATCTTCATCAAATTAGTGACCATATTGTCACATCACTTTTTCTATATCATCTCTTTTGATTATTAAACGCATGGTGGGTGAAAAAAATGGAGGAAAAAATTAAAAAAAAAAGGAGAGGAATAGATATACTAATAAAAAAGAAGAAGGAAAAAAAATAAAAATGTTCATCCAACAATTACATATATCATTATTATTTATAGAATGGTTTAACCATAAGAATTAAGTATAAGAAAGTTGAAAAGATATATATTTTTTTTTATAAGTAAATTTTTTTTATTACCAAGTGACATGAAGAACATAAACGACAATGTTGGACAGCCTCAACATTGCCACCAAAACTACACAGTGAACAAAGCACCACCTAACAAGCTAAGTTAAAGGTAGAAATTAAGCATATCAAGTCTCCGTCTTAAGCAAAGCACATCAGATCCTCTACTATGTATGGCTTGAATAATCAACCTCACTAGAGCATCAACATCCCTTTGTTGTTGCTTGAATATTCTATAGTTCCTTTCCCGCCACAGGAAGTACACACATCAGGCTAATGACAATCTGTATAGGGCAGCCTGAACTGCTTTACCCTTGACATGATCAATTGTCCATAGTAGTTCCTCTTTTCAGCACAAAGCTCCTCTTTGCATACCCAACCAACCAAGTAGTCTACACCACACATCAGCTGAGAAAGGACATTAAAGAACAAGTGGTCTAAGCATTCAACATTACTTTGACATAGTAGACAGGAGACATCAGAAATGAGGCTCCATTTAGCCAACCTGTCTCTAGTTTGCAGTATTCTCCATATAGCTAAGAGTAGGATAAACTTCCACCTAAGTGCTCCATAGTTGTTGCATATGATTCTTCTCCCTCCCACTTTTGTATAGCTTTTCTTTAGCTTCTGATAAATGGTTTTGGTACTGAATTTAGTGATAGGGGACATATCATGCTCCTCATATCCAACAGCTGCCAGGGTAAGCCTAGCATTAAGGATCTTTTTAATTATCCAGGAAGCTTAGTTTGCCTGTATATTTCAGGGGTTATCACCTTTGATATAGTAAGCATGGATCCATTGGATCCATAGTTTATCTTTCTTCAAGCACAGATTCCAGAAGTGTTTGCTTACAACAACTTTATTCCAATCAGTAAGATCAAGGAAGCCAAGTCCGCTAGCAGTTTTAGGGCTGCAAAGTCTTTCCCAGGCTATCAAAGCCTGCTTACTAGTATCTATTCCTCCAGACCATAGAAGGATCTACATAGAGACTCAATCATTTGCACTACCTTCTTTGGAAGAATAAACACCTGATACCAATAGACTTGGATGGAGAATAGGACTGTTTTGATCAACCGCACCCTACCAGCATATGACAGGTACTTAGATGTCCAAGATTTAACTCTAGCAAGCATTTGTCCGACAGTGGTTTGTATTGAATGATAGTGGTCTTCTTTGAAGTGAGAGGAATACCAAGGTACTTGAAAGGAATGAGCCTTTAGTGAATCCCAAAGCCTGCATAATAGAGTCTTGTACATTGAAGCTAACACCACCAAAATAAAGAGAGCTTTTGTCTGCATTGGCAACTAGTCCAGAAGCATTGGAGAATACTGTAAACCAATTATGAAGCAACAACACAGACTGCAGGTCTCATCTACAGAAAAGCAACAGATCATCCGCAAACCCAAGATGAGTGATACATAATTTTTCACACTTGGGATGAAAATTAAAATCAGGTTGATGTTTTAGTGTGCTTAACTGTCTATTCAGATATTTCATAGCTAGAACAAATAGGAATAGAGATAATGGATCACCTTGTCTCAGACTCTTTTTGGCTGGGAATGGAGCACTAGGAACCCCCATTGATGAGGATAGAATAAGAAACTGAGGTTATGCATGTCATGGTCCACTGGATAAACTCATTAGAAAAATTGAAAGCTTTAAGGATTTGTTCCATAAAAGGTCACTCAATAGAGTCATAAGCTTTTTTCACATCAATTTTTATCATGCACCTAGGTGAGATGTGCTGGTTTGTCATGTTAGCTTGGATGGTCTCTAGCTTATCATCACAGATGCGAAGTCTTTGTGAATTTATGCTGGTTTGTCCCCCAATCGTACCGTTTGCTATTCTTATCCAAAAGTAACTCAACTTTGTTAAATTAGTTTTTATGATTATTATTTCCAAGAATATAATTTTCAGTATTTATTTGATGATGTGATAACCGTAAATTTTTAGAAAAAATATTTTAAAAATTAAAATCAATATTGGTTTCTTAGTCAATATTTTTTGTTTTCTTATTCTTTAATTTGTTTTGTTTTTCTTGTTATCCTTCCTTAATCGAATTTAACAAGGTGTTGTCTTGACTCTTGAATATGAATATACTCCATCCGTTTTAATTTGTTTAGCCTACTTTTCTTTTTAGTACGTTTCAAAGAAAATGTCTCTTTCCCTTTTTAGCAACTTTTCAAATTCAACTTTCTACATGGCATGATTAAAATCACAAGATTAATGAGTATTTTGGTATATTTGATATATCTTTAATTTTTAACCCTAAGATTCAAAAGTCTTCTTTACTTTCTTAAACTCCGTGTCAAGTCAAAATAGGCCAAATCAATTGAAACGGAGAGAGTATAAGATATGTAATGGAATATATAAAATAGCCAAATTCGTACTTTTTATAATTGATTATATCATTTTATCTTAGTAATTTCTTAATTTTTAAGTATTATTTTCTGTCTCTTATTATTTTTGATTAATTGAATTAATAAAGTAAGTACTACTAATATTTTGAATATGACTATTTGTGAAGATGTAAAAAAGGATTAAATAACAGCACCCAGAATGAAAATACTCTGAATTTATATAACATTTATGGCTGGCAGGTGTACTATACTATATTAGCTTACTGAAACACGCGAGACGTTTTCCTGCTGCATGCTGCAACCTGAAAAAGGACACAACCATTGCTTCTCCATTTCCACTCTTGACATAATTTGCAAATACGGAAACAACTTCCGTTTTCCGGCAGCAATGGCGATTAACCGTAAACGGAAAGGGTACAATCTCGAGTACAGAGCGAGCGATGATGATTCATGGTACAGCGTGCGACTCGTAATGAAAGGTCAAACCATGACTGTCAAGTACGAGGGGTATAAGGAGGAATGTGATGAGATTTTTGACGCCGGAGATTTTAAGTCGAAGGAGGAAGTTGATGAACTGGTTAGGAGGTTTAGGTCTGTGTCGCCGCAGTTGCAGGATAGCGAATGTGGTAGTCTTAAGGAAGGTATGGTTGTCTGTGTGGGATGTAATGCTTTCGGCGGGGATGATATGTTGTTCTACGACGCCGTTATTGAAGCGGTGAGTCTGCTGCATGTATCGCCGTAATGGCACAAACATTTTCCGTGATTTTTTTTGCTATATCTCTTTGTACGTTAATGTTGCTCTTGTTTGGCCATAGATTTTGAAGTTGAAACTTGAAAATCTGAGTTTTTGAAGTTGTGTTTGTACATGAATTTTACATGCGAAAAATTTGAATTTTTGTGAGTGAAAGTGAAATTTCCGCTGTTTTATCGCTGCTGTAAGAGAATGCTATGGTGAAAATCCATTTTTTTCACAAACATTTTCCGTGAAAATTTTGGTTATTTGTCGAAATGGGTCATATCTCTTTGTACGTTACTTTGCGATTTAGTCCAATAAAATTTTCTTTTGCTTAAAATGAAATTCAAAATCTGACCGAAAAAAGAGTTGCTGTTCCAGATTTATCATAATACTGCTTCCAGAGGTTATGCAAATATTTCTTACTTATAATATCTATTAGTAGTAGAGAACTTTGTATATATTAAGCTCTTGTTTGGCCATTGATTTTGAAGTTGAAACTAGAAAAATTGAGTTTTTGAAGTTGTGATTTTTGGAACTTGAAGTTGCTTTTGGACATGCATTTTACTTGAAATTTGAAAATTTGAGTTTTTGAAGTTGTGATTTTTGGAACTTGAAGTTGTGTTTAGACATGCATTTTACTTGAAACTTGAAAATCTGAGATTTTGAAGTTGTGATTTATGGAACTTGAAGGAGTGTTTGGACATGCATTTTACTTGGAAAACATTTGAACATTTGCGAGTGAACCCAGAAACTGGTCCAGAGCAAGTTTGGAACTTGATTTTTTTTTGGAATAATAATGTGGGGTGGTGGTGGTGGTGGTGGGTGGGTGGGTGGGAATGGGGATAAATTGAGCATTCCCTTTGATTTTGTACCCTCAGTTGTACATCTTCTGGTAAAGTAAATTTTCTCCTCCCCACTCATGGACATAGGTCTCATTGACCAAATCATGTAAATATGGTGTCTCTGTTACTTTTTGCTACTGTCATTCACAACTTATTCTGTCAAATTGAGCAATGTTCCAGTCTTGATCTAACACTAACACTGGAGAAATAGAAAACCGAGCTAAGTGACTACAAGCGTCCCACTTTCTCTTTAGTTGTATTTCATTAGCACGACTTGACAAGGGATCATATTCTTGAGGCATATATTTTTATTTCTTTTGTGTTTTGGTTCAATTGTGTGTTCATTTCCTTTTTATCAATAAATGATAGCTTAAATTTTCTTTGCTTACTTGGCTCTGAAAAATAATTAGGAAAGCAGAAAGTTGAACTATATGCTACTTGACAAGTGACAACAGAAACTACTGAATTGCTTCAAATTTGACCCTTCCTCTCTTTGGTAGATACACAATGTGAACCATTCATTTTGCAATGGAGAGGAGGAGTGTTTGTGCACCTTTGTAATAACTTGGCTTCATGGTCCAAAGAAAGGATACTTAACCAATACCGGAATTGAAGGCATGTGTATCATAAAAGGTGTTGCTCAAGTTGGTCCTAAAATAGCTTCCTTCTTGAAATTGGTGAACCGGAATCTTGGAAAATCATGTTGCATGTTGACTTCTGCTTCGAAGTATGAGATTTCTCCATCTGAAGGATCATCTTGTGAAAATGCAGGCAGTAATTTGTCTATTATTTCATCCTTTGAGGCAAGTTCTCACTGTATAATGTTCATAAATTGGGGTTAGGATGCATGAACCTAAAACATATCTGCTTCCTGTTTCCATAGGGAATGAATTGTGGCAAGAGTATTGTTGATGTGACAACAGGAGGTTTTCTCTGAAACTCCATCATTTGTTATGATGCAAAACTTTCAGCTTTTCTTAACTTCTTTCTTGTGAACTGCAGCAACAAACAGTGAATATAGCAGGCTTTGGGAAGATGATAAAGATCTTGGAGGGCAATGTCCAAGTTCCCATCTTATGCTTATTGAAAACTTGGAGAGAAACTTATTACCATCATCATTTAGGGATTTTATACATGAAAATACTTCTGTTTCATCACAAGCATACATTTTACCAAGTCCATCTATGCCATATGCAAGAGGTGTTATCGTGGTAGATTCTGAAGATAAGCGTCAGAAGATACTCCAGTTTTTGGATAATCCAGCGCACCTTATTGTGTCCTCAACTGGAAGGTATGCCTCATGCATTCGATCTCTTAATTAAGAATGTTTTTTTTAAAGCTGGTGCATAACTTTTGTTATCTCTTTACTCATTGTAGTGTCTTCATTGGCATGTACAGTTTGTCATCTGATGCTAAAGGTCTAAAACTCTAAAGTCTTCGCTATACCTTTGTTCTATACTATTTCTATTTGAACAAGGCTTGTGAATTGTGATAGATTATAATATTTCTCTAGCTACACTACGTGTAGTTGGGCATAGAGACTAGTTCTTAATTTCATTTCTTGCCTCTAGACAGATTATGAGCTTGAATGCAAATTCTTTCAACAAATGATCGTGTTTGGTGTAGATCAAACTTGACAAGGACATACATTTATTTTTTGTCTGATCTGCTCAGAAGAGCTTCCTTGATAAAATGGCCTTGGCATCTGGATATTCTGGGTGTGCTACCTTCTGTAAGCAGGCAACGATGTAGAATTTTCTCAGGCTGTCAAGCATGCCATCTTCTGACTTCTTTATTCGTTTCTTCTTTTTCTTAATGATTCTTTTCGTTTCGCAAAAACAAATGTATTATTGCATGTTATCTTCGGCTGCCTTGTGATTTGAACTTCACACGATTGTTATTTCAATTATCTTCACCCCTTGTTATAGGCCATCTGTGTATCATAAGCCTTTCTCTTGATCTGGGTTGACTTTTGTCGAAGTGATAATAATGGGTGTTTCTGAAATAGTCACCTCAATACCAGCTGATTTTTTAGACACACCTCTCCTTCTTTGCCCCCGGGGGAGGGGGGAGCTGGTCACCCAATACCTAAAAGAAAAGATGTTTTCTAGATGGTCGAGTCTAAAACAATCTTTATGTACTTGAAGTTTTGAACTCTAAAGATATGTACATTTTCTGAAACTAGCTGTTCCGGCCTCCGGGACATGCTTTAGAACCAATGCATGGTTTCATTTGGTAATTTCTCATCCCTGGCACCTCCTAACAACAGTAGTTTATTAAGGATTGACTGAATATGCATTCCTGACTACCATTTCCTTATTTCTCTGTATGTAAAGTTGAAAATTTAGTTATCTTAGATCCTGCAATATCAATTTCCGAGATGAAAAATAGTGTAGAAGCAGAGCACATAGGTATGAATGCAACTTCTTTTTTGCCTCAAATCCTGTTTAATGCTGCTTCCTTTTGCCTTCGGTGGAAATTGGTTAACTGCTTCATGGAATCACTGTTGTGTAATGGGAAAATGTTACCTGCACCTATAGCTCAATCTATTTGGAGAAATGTTACCAATGATTACAAGTCAGGTTGTCTATAGTGCATATTATAATTCCTCTCATTGATGCTACATTGAGTCTATTACATTCTAGAACAAGTTGGGAAGGTTTAGGGATCATGAAATACATAAATTACCAGGAATTTGGCACTCTGCGCTTTTCTTTCTTTCTCAGTCTCTAAAGTTGTTTTATTCCAGTCCCCTGATATCTATGTGATAACGAAGCATTACCCCGGGTTTGGGCACCACTTTGGTCTCTTATGCTGTTTTAAGTTAGTAGTGATTTAGGTATTCAAGATCTCCAAGTAATCCTCTCCAAATATGTGCCTGAACTGTAGGCCCTGCTGCCACTAATGCAAACAATCAAGATTTTCATTCTTGTGCATACATCTTCTAGATTGTAAAGTAGCTCGAGAATCATGTGTTTTTTATTTGTCTTTCACAGGCCATTGGTTATAACTGAAAGAAATTTAAGGCATGGCATGATTAAGATGTGGTCGGGAAGCTACGAACTTCAGGTAAGATTTTACAACTGTACAGGCTACATTTGAACAGGTTGGAAGGCCTTAAAGGATTCACCTTTCCTGGATGTGGCAGCATTTCACAAATGAAAAACATCAGTAGGAAATATAGGTCATCATTGTGAGGAAGTTGTGCTATTTAGATGCGTTAGAGAAAGAGGTTCAACATCGGAACCAAATGCTTTGTCTCAGTATTAGTTGGATCAAATGAAGAAGAGCAAAGTCACATTGGCACCTGTTGAATAAATTGCCACTCCTGAATCAAATTCATGCATGAACAAGCCTATTTTATTGGTCAATTTCCATCCATACTTGCAGTATCTCCCTGGGTTATTTATATGGAATATCAATTTTTTGTTGAGTTTTTATCTTGCCCAAGTCATGATATGCATTTGAATTCTCGATTGCAGTTCAACAAATTGATCTCCCTAACCCCACCTGAGATTCCTGTCCTTGTGTAGGATATGTGTCTAGGAACAAGTTCGGACAAAGATCTGATGGTGGTCCATTCAGGAACAGAAGCATACGAAAGAGCCAAGCAGTTAAAAGATTTATTTCTAGAGTTCATGAGTCATCTACGGCTGCTCTATAAGAAGTTCTCTGTGGAAGAGATGATGCTTATGCAGAAACAGCAACAGTTCAACCAGATCATAGATGTGTGAAAACTAGTATGTAGTGGTATATTGCTCGTGCACATTTTGTCCATTGCAACACCTACATTCTTGGAAGAGCTAAATGTTATTAGTATCTTGCATTCCTGTGCTGTTGAACTGAGGATTTGGCTCCTCGTATATAGCATCTCTCCAGTTTGTCCATTGCCCCTTTATTTTGATTACACCTTTAAATCTAAGGCCCAATGTTTGATGGAGGTTTTATCAAACTTTTCCTTCTTTGAATTTCATATTTATGCAATGTCTACCTATACTAAGAGTTTTTTACCCAACTATATTCACATCAAAAGCAAACATCCTACTTCAAATTCATCTATTTTTCTGTCTTTGGGACTGGGATAGTTCTTCGTAAGCAAATGTAGTAGACTACATCATAGAGGAAAATAAGTTCTACTATGATAACGTTTATATTTGTCAAAAGAAGAGAAAATGGCCAAATGCCACCACCAAAAATATTATTTTTTAAATAAATCTTTATTAATATTTTTAAATCTTTATTTTTAAAATTTTATATATATATATATATATTAATTATTTTTTTTAAAAAAATTATTTGTTTTTCTTTCTTCTTCATAAATTTCTCCACCACTCACCACTCTAAGTCACCGTCGTCGCCGCTGCCACCACCATCTCCAACGGTTCCACCACTTCTCCATTCTTCTTCACCTTCCCCCATTTCCTTCTCATACAAATCCCTCACCCTTTTTCCTTCTCCCATAGCCCAATTCTCCCAAAATTCAAGAATTAAAGATAAAAAAAATCAAGAATCTAACTCCCACCTCCTATTCAAATCGTCACCCCCTACCCCCACCTCCTATTCAAATCGTCACCCCCTACCCCCACCTCCTATTCAAATCGTCACTCCCTACCCCCACCTCACTAGCCGTCGCCGCCACCACTTCTCTTTCTCTTCTCCTCAACGTGCTTACACCCAATTTCAAAATTAACAGTCAATCATTAAAGTACCACTTCGAAGCTATTATAATAAGCTTTCTGTTAACAAAATTTATTCAAACAATTTATAAATAATGTTGGAGATCACTAAATTCATTCTCAAAACATTCTCACCGAAAAATTTTGGTCAACGAGAAAGAGAAAGAAAAAAAAAGTATTTTCGCTTTGGATTCTAAGATTGAAGAAAACGAGAAGAAGAGAATGGAAAGAAAAGATGGAAAAACATAGCATTTGGAATTGAAGAAAACAAGAAGAAGAAGAGAAAGGGGGGAAAAAGAATAAAATAATAAAGCTGAAGGGGAATGAATTAAAAAAAATGAAAAAAATTAAATAAAATTTACACGTGTCAAATGCATGAGTTGCACCAGTCAACACGGATGTGGTTGTGACTTTTTAGGGGTGTAATAATTTCACTTTTAAAATGTTCATGGAGATAATAAAATCCCCATAGAATTTAAATGTGTAGTTGAGAATCCGTTAATAGGTTGAGGAACCGTTGGTCATTTTCTCTCAAAAAAATTGTAAAAAGATGTACATATTTTTCTTAAGGGGAAAATGTCTTGATTTGTGAATCTTTATAACCTTGCGTTCAGTTTATATGACATCATTAATGAAGCATGGAGTTGATATATTAATTTTATTTATATTCCTGTCCCATATTAGTTGATCATTTTTCTTTTTACACCATGTTAAAAAATCATAAATAGAAATGTAGTTTTACTAATTTACTCCTTAATAAATTTATTTGAAACTTTACAAACAAGTGGTGGCATTTGGATTTGATCCAATGTGATTTGTGAAACTAATATTTGGATTAGCATTTCAAAATAAGTATCCTACAAACATTTGTATTAGCTTTACGAAAACCTCATATGGATTTTTTCTTGGATTACGAAAAGCATTTTGGTTTTATTTTCAAAAAATCAAGTTTATATCCTAAACTGAATGATTTTGAGTGTGACAAACTTCTCAAAAAATCAACATCTTTAAATTGTGTGGATAAAAATATTTGAATTTGTGTTGTGAATTTGGAACTAGAGTTACTTTCAAAAAATATAGTAATATTCCTTCTATTTTAATTTGTTTATATATATATATATATATATATATATATTTTTTTTTTTTTTAGTTTGTTTGAAGAAGAATACTGTATTGTATTGTGGAGTATTTTTTTTTTGACAACTTTTTAATTAACGGGGAAGTATAACCCAATTGAGGGTTTTGTTAAAACCAACACAAATGTTAAAACGAAAAATTAATCAAAAAATAATTCCAAAAGCAAAAATAGTTCTCCAGAAAATCTTTTTCCCCCTTTCCAAAACCAGTATCACAAAAAGTAAAACAAAATGGAATCTCCATAAGGTGATCCAGTTCAACTGATGTTTTTGAGAAAACTAGTATTGTGAAAAAGGGAACCAAATGGTGGATCTTCATCATTGTTTGATTATTGATTCTGAAATGTGGAGTTTAATGGCTTTGTACTGAAGAACAAAAAAAAAAAAGTAGACACAGATTTATAAGTAAAGCAAATCAGAGCAGCAGTATTGTTGAAATGGGATGGGGAAGGGGAACATTCGAGGGAGTAATTGCAGTTGGATCACTATCCTTACTGGGTTGGACAGGGCTATGGTTCTTGAATCGCAGATTGTACAAAGAGTATGAAGAGAAGAGAGTACTTGTTCAGATCATCTTCAGTGTTGTTTTCGCTTTCTCCTGCAATCTTTTTCAGCTTGTCCTTTTCGAGATCATTCCCCTTCTTTCCAAAGAGTATGCTTTGCGAAATCTTTATATGCTTATTTTTCTTGGTATTGTTGGATTTTATGCTTTGTATTGAGTTTATTTGTTTAGTTGAGAACTGGGTTTGGATGATTTTTTGTTAGTTGATGGTAATAGAGCTCCAATGGGATGAGAAATCACGATATTTTTGGCTGTTGTTGTTTGGTTAATTGGGAGCGGATGAGCTGGCTGTGTGTGATTATGGGTTCATACCGGAGAGAATCATATGATTTATAGAAGATAAATGCCAGTGTTCAGCTTAAATGGGGGATTATGTTGTTTCTAGTTGGAGATTGTCTTTGCAGGGATAGAAGGTAATATAGCATTAATGGGATTAGAAATCACGATTTTTAGTTGGAGAGACTTTGCTGTTGTGTTTAAGAGCGGGTGATAATCCTGCAATTTATAGAAGATAAATACTAGTGTTCAGCTTAAATGGGGATTGTGTTGTTTCTAGTTGGAGATTGTCTTTGCAGGGATAGAGAGAAATTCTTCATTGGATCTATGACATAGGAATAGACGAACTGATGATATTGGGATGGAAGAATTACATCCCAGTAGATCAATCAATGAGCTAGGCAGCAATCCCAAACTAGTTGGGTTGGTTATATGAATCCTCGTTCTGTTCATTGGGACTAGCTTCTATTTGTAATTTAAGGCAAATTACAGGTATTAAAACTAACAGTTCTATATTGAACTCCTAGTTAGAGCATTGACATGCGCGTCTCCACCATATTGAAAGGACTCCTAGTTAACACCAGTAATGTAAGTATAGTAAGAATAACCAAGCATTAAACCAAACTAGTTGATATAGCTTACATGTATTGTTGCTCTTCTTTTGTATTCTTTAACTAGATTCACATTTATTCTGAGATTAGAGATATTTGGGAACAACTTTGTTTCGTGTATCTTAGATGTACATCATCTCCTTTTAGCACTAAGATCATAAGAGTGTCATACCTACTGACCGGTGTATTTGGAGGTTTGCCAAACCATCTCCAGCAACTTTAACTTAATACATTCACTATTTATGCTACATGCACCTTCTTTCTGATGTGATCATTTTGAATCATGTCTTATCTTTTTCATTCAAATGATCTTGGTCCACTCTTCTATCAAACTTGGATTTTACTTAGTTATGTATCCTTTTGTTGCATAGTACTCTTGTGGCACTGATTCATTTCAAATAGCCTATTTAGTTGTATCATCTATGTTACATCTTCATTTATCATGCCATTTTCTGCACGGTTGAGCCTAAATATTTGAATTGTTATATTTATATACCACAATCCCCTCTAAGGTCTGAACCATTCAGATTCAGACCTCCATTAAGTGCAAACAAATGTGGCCTTAATATCAAAACTTTATATATTTTTTTTCTTCAAAGTCCTCTTTTGGTGTCAGGTGACTTAGGATTACATTCATAATAGTTTGGCTTCCTGTATGAATGTCTATAATTGTTAACTGCTGCTTCATCCTGCTGATCCTAAAGTCACACAAACCAAAGATTGCATCATCACGTTGCCATTTTTTTTGTGACGCATTACATTTTTGTGCATACACTTCCTCAATTCTAGACTCTAGTTCCATGTATGACCTGTAAAAAAATTAGTTCCATGTATGACTAGTAGATTACATCATGCACCCTTCATTCCATTAAAAGATCACTTATTGTGACCTACTTGGATTTTAAGAATAAAATGTTTAACCACATTACTGGATTCACTTTGGTAATAAAATGTTTGAAATAATAGTTTTGTGAAGAAAAATGGAATAATTAGTTGAAAACACATCATATCATTTTAGTATTTATATGAAGTAGTATTATCTTGTATTAGTTTGAATTGTTCGAGAGAGATAAGTTTTATATGAAGAGGTCAGTAGGTCATTTTTGGAGGGAACAATATCTTCAGTCAGTTTTACTAGCTTTGCACTATCTTTTAGGGCTTTGTAAGTTGTTTAATTGATTAACCATTCTGTGTTAACTGTAGGGCAAGATGGATGAATTGGAAGGTGGATTTATTTTGTTTGATACTGTTACTAGTCTTCATGTTGCCCTACTATCATTGCTACTTGATGCTTTGCAACAGTGGTAAGTTGCTTTAATTATGACCATGCTCAATTAAAACTTCACTTTTCACCTTTTACACACCTTTGTTGTATCTGGTCTTCCTCTCCTTTTGTTCTGTTCTTTCTTCTATTTATACTTCTTGTTTATTTTTCCATTCCTGCTGTTGATGAGAATCGATCGATCTGCTTACTATGCTGTCATTTTAGTCCCAAGATGCTTCTTGGCACAAAAATGCTATGTTGCTTGGACTCTTCAAAAATGTCAACAGGTGCGTGTCGGATTCTCCAAAAGTAGTGTATTTTGGGGAATCCGACACGGGCGCGGCATCGAAAGTGGATAGTCTCTGCAACTTAGCAAAAATGTGATTTTTTCTTTCCCTCTGGAATGAAGAAGGGCTAAGCCTATAACGAGGATAATACCTAGTTGCTCCTGTGCTGATCTAATATACAATTTAGATAGATGTGATTTGTTGAAATATCAGGATGGTGTTTATAAGAATCGTTACATGAGCTTTATTTGCACCCTGTCTAAGCGTAACTCTTACCTGCAACCTTGCCTTTACTCTCGCATGCACATGGAAGTTTCTTCTAAAATTTAAGTAGATAGTGTCCTTCTGCATGCTTACTTCATCACCTTAAATGCACTTTGTTGAAGGTATTAATTTGTATCATGCTCTTAAAGTAGAAGGAAAGGAATTTTACCATGTGGATTGATTGATGAGCTATGAATTCAGAAAGCTGCTTATTTTGGAACGAGTGAAGACTTGATCTGGTTATGGGTTACTAAGGCTAGCTTAGAATTTTAAGCATTTAATGCACTTCGATAGAATTGACTATATGGTGTAGGGGAATTCTCACCTTATGAGCTAGCTTCTACCTTTGAGTTAGGCCCAAGGTCCATTTTCTTAATATGTCCATACCAATTTTTGGGTATCCAATGTTGGGCCACCATGTTGTATTGTCCGCACTTCAGTTGTCCAACCTTGAGTGTGCGGGAGGGAGAGGAATTTAAGTGTCCTACTTTGATTGAGAAAAAGAGTAGTTGTTTGCTTATATGATCTTGAGCAATCATCACCTCAGAGCTAGCTTTTAGGGTTGGATTTAGACCCAAGGTCCATATTTTTAACAGTGTATATTGTTGTACTTTAACCGAACCCAACTTGTTTGGCCCTGAGGCGTTGTTGTATATTGTTGTACTGATGGTACATCATTGTCCTTTTATGCAACTTCATTGTAAGTCAACTGACTACTCCTAATTCTCCAGTAAGGGCCCAATAATAATAATAATAACCATGAATAAGTAGGACAAAGTCTTGAATATAACCATAGAGCAGTTTGATTATAGTACTCCACTGCTGTTTCAGCATTCTCTCTCTCATGCGCACAATTGCACACTTTTTAACCATAAAAATGATTTGTTCACACTCCAATTGAATATTAGATTGTACCATCTCAATGACCTCTCTTCAATAGATGTTCTGAATCTTGAGTTTGCATTTCAGGCGTGAGGAAGGAACGGGCTGCAGTGGGTGCTATCTTATTCTTGTTGGCTTTTCTTTATGGTTTTTGGCGCTTGGGCATTCATTTTCCAATGCCTTCACCTGACAGAGGTTTGTACATTTCTTTTGTTGCACATGGATCTTGTTTTCCACCCTCCTTGTTGATTTTCTGAATATTGAAATAATGTTCTCTTGGCCACATCTTTATGAATAAGACATCATAATGACATGACTATAAAGGACCAGTAGTTTTCCTGTATATTCTTACTGTAATTTCGAATACTTGTGTGAAGAAAGAAAGCTACTCTTTCCAACCATCTTTTTATTCAAATTTTCTCTTTTGCACATTCTCATTTACAGAACAGGAATAAACTCCAGATCTTTTCAGCTCTATCTTAATTCTTAGCCGACATAGTGTTTGCTTGCTAATGTAGAGCATTTGTACTTTATGTTTGAAGCTGTAATGATTTGTAAAAATTAATTGAAATAATAAAAAATGATAGAGGATAAAAATGAAAAATTGTTTGGTATTATTAGAGTCCCATACTAGTTCAGGGTATGAGTGATAGTCTCCTTATATGTTTTTGGACAATTCCCACCTCATTAGTTAATTTCCAGGTTTGAGTTAGGTCCAATTTCCATTTTAAACATAATATCAGAGCCAGATTCAACTGTGTTCTTGGTTTATGCAATTTGCGCTCCCATGTTATGTTGTCCACGCTATAAATGTCTAGTCCTAGGCATGCGAGGGGATGTCAAAGCCCCACATTGATTGAGGGTAGGGCTGTAGTCTCCTTATATGGTTTTGGACAAATCTCATCCCAACTAACTTTTTAGACTTGAGTTAGACCTAGGATCCATTTTCTTAACAGGTCTTGTTGAAAGTCATAGCCATGCTCTATTGACATCAATCCACAGTACTAGTCTCGGAGTTTAACAGTGAGGGTGGTGCCTATAATGGCACAGTAGACTACGTCGGAGGTCCACTTAAGTTATTTAAAGTGGATGAATAAATAATTTAGCCCAAGTATTTTGTAAATTTTCCTCAGAGACTCTTGTCATCTTTGTATCCCCAGTCTCCTGCAATGTAACTATATTTCTACATTCTTTTTTCAGGATTTTTCACCATACCTCAGCTGGTTAGCAGGATTGGAGTCATTGGCGTGACTGTCATGGCTATCCTTTCAGGTTTTGGAGCAGTCAATTTGCCATACAGTTATCTATCTCTATTCATCAGGTAAGCTGTGAGCATAAAATGCAGCTTAAGTTGGTGCATGTGACTGCAAACTCAGTTGGTTTGTAGTTTATTTTCTTGGAGATGGCACAAAACTAGATCTGATTGTGAATTCTACCGTACATTCTTTCTAAAACCTCCTTAGTTCAATGGAGTAACTGTTAATTTTAATAAAGATAGCTTTCGTTAATAACCTGTTGCCTTTGTCTACAACCTACTATACCCTTACTTAGACTAGGTTTTTACCAATTTGAATTTGATACTCGCTAGTATTTAGTCAAATATATGTTAAACTGAAGTCTATAGCAAAAGGAACGATATTATATTTATAAGTAATCATATTTGGTCTTTTGGTATCCTGATTTTTTCTGTATTGAAGAGAAATAGAGGAATCAGAGATCAAAGGACTGGAGAGGCAGCTGATGCAGTCAATTGAAACTTGTATTGCAAAGAAAAAGAGAATTATTCTTTGTCAGAGGGAAATAGAGCGGATCCAAGATTCGGAAGAGGTTAATTGGTTAACTTGAGCTTTTTGTTTCTGTATGCTTTCATTATGTGTACGCACGCCCCCCCAAAATGAAGCACGGAAAGAAACACAGATTATTGTTTGTAGATGGCCTGTACTTTTCTTCTTTTTCATACTAGTGCGACGTCATTGATGATAGTTCAGTTCTAAATGGGCTATTGGGGTACGTTATTGAGATACTTTATTGTGCCTTTATATTACCTAATCCTACCTTCTTTGGAAGTTATAGGTGCTCCATGCGATTCTTGAAAAATTCTAGAGTTGGGTATATATATTACTACTGCATATTCATTCATGTGATTCAACCCATTTGACCTTGTGAATGGCCATTAATGACATAGAAATCACACTTTGAGATAGTGGTCAATTAGCTACAGTGGTGGGTGTTGTAGCGTTTGTAAGTATTTCTTGCATGAAGCACCTTGCTGAGTATCTCTCTGATGCCCCTTTCTAGATCAAGTAGCAATTTTGTAAAGATATTGATGAAAAATCCTATAATTTGCTTTAGAAACTGTAACTCAATTTCTTGCTGGAGTTGTGTTGTGACTTCCCGTATTTAAAGAAAGATTAGCTGATGTTTCCTATGCAAGTCAATAGCTCAATTTTCACATCAGCTGCTATTGCCAAGAGATAATTAAAGAATGAAAAGGCAAGGTGTCATTTCGTGGTTCTGAACATTTGCAGTTTCTTTATGTATTTTATTTTGAAGTGTGTTCTTTAATATGTTTCTACTGCAGAAAACAAAATCCAGTTCCTTCTTTAAGCGCATTGTGGGAACAGTTGTACGATCCGTTCAGGATGACCAAAAGGAACAAGGTTAGTGTATGGTAGTACATTTCTCCTGGAAAATTTATTGATTCAAGTGCATATAAGCCTCTGTGTACAAGGTTCTTTTTTTTCATTTCTCCTACATGTGCTGATTGTAGTTTATTTCTTTTGTGGCAGTTCACAGTTTCTGTTTCTTCTTCTTCTCCTCTCTCTTTCTCTCTCTCTCTGTTACGATTCTTTCCTAATTTTGTAACTGGGCAGTTTGTTTGAACATGCCCAATCTTTTTGAGGTTGTGAATTCAAAACAGCCATCCCCTCGTCCTTCTCTTAACTTACTGCCAATAGGCATAGGGATAGGTTAGTGAAAACTCTTCTGGATGGAATGAAGCAGTACATATAAAGGCTTAAAATCAAAATAGCTGGAAGTAAATAACTGAGGAATGCTTGATGTTTTTTATTCTACGGCATGGTAAGTGAAACAATTTTGGTTAGCAGGAGCAGAAAGAAAACAATTCCCGACTTTATTTTGAATGATCACATATAGGACCTATCACAATGACAAATGGAAGTTGGTTACTGTAATTCTGGTTAGCAGGAGCAGTAGAGGGATGAAAGCTTGTTTTTTCTGTTTGAACTTTAAAAGCTTTATTGTGGATTAAATGCAACTTTCTAAATAACACTTGATAATAACAAGGAATTGGGTGGCATAAATTGCATTTTGAAAAAGTGGCTTTCTTTTTTGGGGAATTTTCTAGTAATATCACATTTGAATGGAGGAAGAAATTATGCTCAAGTTATATGGTTGTAATTCTGGTTAGCAGGAGCAGTAGAGGGATGAAAGCTTGTTTTTTCTGTTTGAACTTTAAAAGCTTTATTGTGGATTAAATGCAACTTTCTAAATAACACTTGATAATAACAAGGAATTGGGTGGCATAAATTGCATTTTGAAAAAGTGGCTTTCTTTTTTGGGGAATTTTCTAGTAATATCACATTTGAATGGAGGAAGAAATTATGCTCAAGTTATATGGTTTGATATGCTGTCACTGCAAATGGGACAACAGCCAGCGGTGGCTTCCTTCGTACTCTTAAATACTAGGATCTAGAGCATTAGCCATGTATTGCCGGATGATTCAGCTCTTATCTATTTAAGTTTGTTTTTTCTCTTCTTTTTTTTAACAGCAAATGCTCATTCTGTCGCTGTACATGAATTTGCCATTACTTCTACAATTCTTTCTGGACACACTTGCTCTTGGTGTTGATTGCACTTCATGCCATGAAAAGATATTAGAAACATGGAAAACGAGGTCAGGCCTTAGAGGAGCTATCAAAGCAGCTGTTCTTGGAAATTTATGAGCTTCGCCAGCCAAGGTTCATATTGAATTTTGTCTTATGTTGCATCTATTTTTACCCGTCCATCTCACTAAAATGACCAGTTATGACCATATGATTGTAAGCAGAGTTGTATGAATAAATTATCAATCTGATTTGTAGGAGGGTAAAAACTACAGTTTTAAAGTGTTCAAAATTTGTAGTATATTTGCGTCAAAACCAAAAACCAAACCAATATAATCGGGTCTATGTTGCTCGGACTCATTCACTTTCGACTGCCGCACCTGTGTACGACACGACATGGTTTGTGTTGTGGTGAGGTGTGGGGTGTGAGCCGTGTGGTTGTGGGTGTGGTGTGGGTTGTGGATCCGTACACCGATTATGGTCAACCGATATTGCGTACTGACCAAAATCAACAGAGAAATCCTGACAGATCAATGAAAAAAGGAGTGACCGATTTTGGGTACTTCTAAGAGTGGGCACCGGACCGGAATGGGATGGCCGGACCGGAACAGACCGGTACCGGACCGGACCGGTACGGCCAGTACCGGAATGGTGACCGGTACCGGAATGAACCGGACCGGTTCAACCGGTATGGAAACCGGATTCCATTCCATTCCGGTTTAAACCGGAATGGACCGGTATCGTACCGGAATGGTACCGGAATGGGCCGGACCGGTTTACCGGAATGGGCCGGACCGGTTTACCGGAATGAATTTTTTTTTTTTTTTTTAATTTTTTAATTTTGAATTACATTTTGAATTTCAAACTTAATTTTCAAGTGATAACTTATAACTTAAAAGTTTTTATAATTTATAACTTAAAAGTTAAATAGTTAATTATGATTTAAAATTTTATAACTTATATAAATTATATTTGAAGTTTATTAGTTTGTTAAAGTTTTTGTTTTTTAAAGTTTTTTAATTTATAAGTTTTATTTATTTTAATTGAAGTTTGATTAAGTTTATAGTTTATATATATTTTCTAAGTTATATATTTGAAATGTTTTAGTTTGTTTAAAGTTTTTTATTTTTTTAAGTTTTCAATTTATAAGTTTATGTTTTGAAGTCTATTAGTTTATGTTTTAGTTTATTTTTTTAAGTTTTCAATTTATAAGTTTGTTGTTTATTTTTTTATTTTTTTAAGTTTTCAATTTATTAGTTTATGTTTTCAATGAATAAAAGTATAAAACTATAAAAGTATAAAACAATGATAAAAATTAAAAAATGATCCAATTTATTCAAAATTTCAAACTAATATTACAATTTACAACTATTAGTAAAGCGCCTAATTTACGCAGCCACCTTCTAGGAAGGATTCTGTTTCAACTAAGCCTCGAATGTAATACTAATAGTTGTATAGATTTATAAATTCATCTTCTAAACTTTGTAAAGTTTCAGCTTCTTCAACCTCAATTCCTGGTAAAGCTGCTTGACGATCTTCAAGTTCAGCGCCATCATCACTATCAAATCCAATGAGGTTATCTATGGCTTGTTCTGCTACTTTTTGCAACTTTGGTCTTCCAACGTTTCTTCGCTCGGCGTTGATCCAATCTCTAAACAACACCGATACCTCCAAACTGTCTTCTGCTAAGGAATATCTATGGTCTCCAATTTGAAATCTTGCCGCGCTAAAAGCTTGCTCCGAAGCAACTGATGATCCTTGAATAACTAGCACGTCTCTCACCATCTTGCTAAGTTTTGGAAAGAGTTCTTCACGACATTTCCACCAATCCAATAGCTGTGGTATGCCATCCGTAGTTGGAATATTATCAACACCCTGTTCAAGATACTTAGAAAATTCACACTTATTAGAAAAATCAAGACCAAGATGTGATCTTGCTTTACCATGGACACCTGATCTCGACGTAGAAGTTTGAGGGGCATGATCAAGATTTTCTAAGGTCACAGTATATTTGTCATACATTTCCTTAGCCCAAATTTTAATACTATCTTGACATGTTATTAAATCCGGTGTTTCTTGTGGTGAAATATTTAAATTAGTATAAATTTCTCTAACTAAAGCTTTTGCACCAACTTCTTTATATTCCGGGTTAAAAAGAATTGCAGTTAAATAAATTTGTGGAATAGGAAAAAAATATTTTTTAAATTTTTTAATCATAGCTTCAATAGAATCTTTAAAATATGAATTTTGTTTATAGATAGCAAAAAGGCATGAAATATTCCAAGTATGTATTAAAATTTCACTAATAGTAGGATAATATGTTCCAGAAAAATTTTTGGTAGCATCAAAAAATGATTTTAAAAAGTCTTTAAGTGCTTCTACTGCATCCCAATCACTGTCCACAAGTTTATCATCAGGATAAGCATTATGACTATTAAACATCATAGTAATAGGCTTTTTATACTTATAAGCAACTTCAAGCATTTCATAAAAAGAATTCCATCTAGTTTTAACATGCTTTGGAACTTTTCTAAATGGAACTTCACACAATTTACAAAAATCTTTATATTGTTGAATTCTACTATTATTATTCATATGAAAAATCCAAAAAATTGCATTTTCAACTTTATCAATACAACTATCAAATACCCTAATACCATCTTTCACAACTAAATTTAATATATGTGCACCACATTTGATATGAAAAACATATTTACTAATTGGACAAAGTCTAGTTTCTAGCATAGTCATAACATTTAAATTAGCAGAAACATTATCTAAAGTAATACTAATCACTTTATCAGTAAGATAAAAACGTTGTAAATTTTTTAATACACTTGAAGAAATATAAGCACCAGTTTTTTTGTGTTCACAAATTTTATAAGCGATAATTTCTTTTTTGCATTATCCATTTATAATCAATCCAATGTGCAGTAACAGTTAAATAATCAAATCCGTTAGGACTACGACCCATATCAGTGGTAATAGAAGCCCTACAATCCATGATATAAAAATATTTACGAAGATATTGCATATGTTTTTCATAAAATTCAAAAATATCTCTTTTTACCATGCTTCTTGTAATACCTTCAAAACTGGGATAAAATGTATCCCGAATATATCTTATAAAACCATCATGTTATCCAAAATTAAAAGGCAAACCACAAACAACAACCATTTTAGCAAAATTTTCACGATCACGGTCCCTATTATAGGGCCGTTGTGAAACATGACCAGCAGGGTTTGAAGGATTTAGTGAAGTTTGAATCATGTTTGACCCGCCAACAGAAGGTCCAACGCTAGAGCCAGCATCACCTTGACTAGCTAGATATGCTTGCCACTCTCTCGGATGTTTCTTAAGCAAATGAGTTTTTAACCCCCCCAGTCGAACCTCCACTAGCACCAGATACATATTTCCAACTTTGTTTACAAATACGACACGTAGACACAGTTTTTTCTTCATTTAAAAAACAAAATTTCCACACAGCTGATTTTAAAGGACGTTGTGGTTTGGTCTTACCCCTCACTGGAGCAATAGGGGGAAGATCAGCTCTAACTTGAGGATTATCCTGAGTTGGAGCTTGGGGAATAGTGGGGGCGGGGGCAATAAAGGGACTAGTCGGTGTATCAGTTTCTTCTAAATCATCATCCTCATGCATTTCTACTTCTTCATTTAATTCATCTTCTAAATCATTATACATTCTTTCATAAGCTTCGTTGGGAATAGGGTCATCCGTAGTAAATGGAAAATTAGTTTCATTAACATGCGTAAATTCATCTGTATTAAATCTAATTTGAGGAAGAGAAGGGCGGAGAGAAGAACTAGAAGAACCACTACCTATTTTACCCTTCACATAACTTTTTGTTCTTGAAATAATACCTTTTTTACCAGATTTTTTTTGAGATGGATCCATAATATAATAAAATATAAAATTAGCAAATTAAAATAAACAAATCACAAGTTCACAAATCACAAATTCACAAATAAATCACAACTAATAAACAAGAATAAAAATTTAAAAATTAAAGAGTGGAACGAATATACCAAACGTCTGCCGTAAAAACAGACGATTATAACTGAAATTTGAAGAAGATTGCTCCTCCAAAATTCACCAAATTATACTTCACTTGCAAAATAATAACAATAATTATAGAATTTGTAAATATTAAGAGATGAAAATTGAGAGAGAATGAGAGTTGAATGGATGAATAAAAATTAAAAGGGGAAGGGGTATTTATAATGAAAAAATAGGAGGGGGGCTGTTGGGGGGGTGCTGGGGGGTTGGGGGGCTAGGGGGGTGGGAGGGTGGGAGGGCTAAAATAGCCGTTGGGTGGCTGAAATAGCCGTTACCCAACGGCTACAAACGACACCATTTTTAAAAAAAAATAAAATAAATCCCGCGTTGACCGGTTGACCGAACCGGACCGGTACCGGTTTGTAACCGGTACGAACCGGTATCGGTTTGCCGGTATGGATCGTCAAACCCGGTTCGTTCCGGTCAACTGCCGGTACCATTCCGTTCCATCCCGGTACGTACCGGAATGGTACCGGTCCGTACCGGTCTGGCGGGCAGCACTAGGTACTTCAAAAAAAATGGAATACCTTGTATATAGAAATTTCTGTATCACTCTGTTATGATCTTATTGCAAAAAGTCTCACATTGGTTATATGGGAAATTGTTGTGGGGCTTATAACCTTAGGCTCTCCCACCTTAATAGCTAGGTTTTAGGGTCTGGTTCTCCTAAGGTTGTATCAATGGTATCACAGCCACCCATCACCCTCCGGGCCCACCGTGCCTGGGATGGTGACGCTGGTATGGCAGTGTTCGGCCGGGGCTGGCAATGTCTAGCGCATAGCCGTTGAGACTCGAAAAAGGGCTACCTGGAAAGAGCTATCTACAAAGTAGAGTGAAAGCTACCCAGAGTGGAGCCGTCGAGGACGACGGATGCGGAGCGTGGTAGTTTGTTATGATCCTATTGCAAAAAGTCTCACATCGGTTATATGAGGAACTGTTGTGGGACTTATATAACCTTGGGCTCGCCCACCTTAATAGCTAGCTTTTGGGGTGTGGTTCTCCTAAGGTTGTATCACACTCCTTTTCCTTTTATCTCCTTCCAGGATTCTCCTCTTCATCAATATTTTCTCCTCAAGTTCTCCACATGATATCTCATAATTTAGGCTTTATAACTCTAATTTTAGATACTTGAATTATTTTTAGTCGAATCCCCGCACCCATATCCATACCTGGATCCATATCCCGAAATCTTAAAATTTAGATCATGTAGGATCTGACCTCTAGATCCGCACCCGTATCGGACACCCGCATCCGAGTCCGAGCAACTTAGTAATCGGTGATTAAATTACTAAAATCAAACCAAACCAAATATAATATTCATTTATCGGTTTGGTTGTTATCGGTTTGTGTTCGGTTATTAATCATACACGAAAATAAAAGAAATGATTCATTCAAAAGGAAAAAAAGATAACAATTCATTCAAAAAGAATGATTCAGAAAAAAAGACAACAATTCATTCAAAAAGAAAAAATAAATCATGAGATTACCACATAAAACAGTAACATTGCGTACATCTAATACAAGATATTTAAATTATAAATAAATTTTGATGAAAAAATATATAAGATATTAAAATATATTCATAAAAACAATATATTATGCATATATAATTATAAATATATATATATAAAATTTGTCGGTTCGGTTCGGTTATTTCTTCATATTTTTTTGAATAAAACCAAAACCAAACCAAATATTATCGGTTTTTAAAAAGGGAAATTTACACTGTATGAACATTGAGATAAAATTATTACACACAATAACCCACTTGTTCGGAAACATTATATATGTCTCATTCTTCTTCTCCAGCTACAATGGCATCTTGTGCTAGTTATTTCTTTTGTTTACTAACTATTAATGACACTCTACTTGTCATGCATACCTCCAAAAAGAAATTATTTTGATTCTTAAAGTGATTGTTTTGACCACTGCTTTGCCATTAATTTTGTTCCATATCCTCTGCGTGGATGCTCTCTGTTCAGTTCCGGCCACAAGCACCAGAAAGACACTGGGAATTACTTTTGAATTTCTTCTCTCTCTCGTTGAAGACCAGTTTCGATGCCCGTATAAACTCTTTAAGTGATGATAGCTCACCAATTTGCTGCCGAACCAATGAACATCAGAAATTTACAAGCAAAATCAAAATCAAACTACATATCTGTCTGAAGAACTCAATCTGCGGGGTTATAGACTGTTGGCTTAATTTCTCTTTAAAAAATAAAGAAAAAGACACACTTATATTGTATAATTATGTATAAGGTATATAACAATATAAAAGTGTGTATAAACACTTCTTATACACTATTATAATTATTATACATGTTTATACAAGTTTATACATTGATGTACAATAAGTGTATAAAGTTGTATAAACATGTATAAATATGTATAAACACTGTTGCGAACAAAAAAAATAGGCTATGCGAATTTTTGGGCTATATAGATGTAATTATTTTTTTAAAAAGGTATATTTATGAAAATATGCCTTTTAAAAATGTAAAACCAAACCAAATAAAAATCGGTCTATTTATTGGTTTGGTTCGGTTTTTCGGTTTGGATCGGTTTTTGCTCAAACCGTGAACACCCCCACTAAAAACATATACTACATGGTGTATATCTTTTTCTTGGGCAATTTGTTTTCTTTGGCTGTTGTTTGTGAGCTTTCCTAGTTGAAGGGTTTGGGGGAGGGGGGATGTCTGCTGTATTTGTTTGTCTCCTAGTCAACAAGGTAGTCCCCCTCTCTCTCTCTCTTTTGGAGGTTTGGAGACAGACCCTGGAGTCTAAAGGGTTTAGGTTGAGCAGGACCAAGACGGAATATGTGGAGTGCAAGTTCAGTGAGGTGACATCTGTGACCGACGTGGAAGTGAAGCTTGACACGCATGTCATCCAAAAAAGAGATAGCTTCAAGTACCTTGGGTCTATTATCCAGGGTAATGGTGAGATTGACGAGGATGTGACCCATCGTATTGGTGCAGGGTGGATGAAATGGTAGCTCGCATCCGGGGTCTTGTGTGATAAGAAGGTGCCTCTCAAACTGAAAGGCAAGTTCTACTGAGTAGCAGTTAAACCGGCTATGTTGTATGGGGCGGAGTGTTGGCCGGTCAAGAACTCCCACGTTCAGAA
This sequence comes from Jaltomata sinuosa, assembly GCA_003996215.1. Taxonomy (NCBI): domain Eukaryota; kingdom Viridiplantae; phylum Streptophyta; class Magnoliopsida; order Solanales; family Solanaceae; genus Jaltomata; species Jaltomata sinuosa. Next base: position 37,628 of record QJPP01001344.1, on the reverse strand, counting down.
GCTGAAGGTGGCTGAGATGAGGATGTTGCGCTGGATGTGTGGGTTTACTAGGAGGGATAGGATTAGGAATGCGGATATTCGAGAAAAGGTGGGAGTTTCTTCAGTGGAAGACAAGATGCGGGAGGTGAGGTTGCGATGGTTTGGGCATGTGATGAGGAGAGGTACAGAGGCCCCTGTGCGGCGGTGTGAGAGGCTGACTATGGATGGGTTTACGAGAGGTCGTGGTAGACCGAAGAAATATTGAAGAGAGGTGATTAGGCAGGATTTGGTGCATTTGCAGCTTACCGAGGACATGACCTTAGATAGGAAGGTGTGGAGGGCCCAAATTAGGGTAGAAGGTTAGTAGGTTGGTTGGCTTCTTTGTAGGGAGGAGTGTGGTGTTTTGTTGCCTTTTTAGTAGTTGTAAGGCTACGCTTGTAGCTTTTGTTTCATCTGCGCCGGCTACTTGCTAGTGCCTTGTGTAGTTAGATTATTATATTATTTTGTTGTAGTATAGTTTTGTGCTTATCTGCTGTTTTGTTTAGTGGTTTTATATCTTGGATTGTTTTGAGCCCAGGGTCTATCGGAAACAGCCTCTTTACTTCACCCTGGGGTAAAGGTATGGTCTGCGTACATTCTACCCTCCCCAGACCCCACTTTGTGGGAATATACTGGGTCTGTTGTTGTTGTTGTTGTTGTTGTATGTTGCTATTTTATAGTTTTTTCATTGTTTTTACCTTATGATAGCAGCAAAATATTATTTTCTCAAAAAATAAAAAATCTCAAAAATATTCCTTTATTTGTGCGCAAGCTCATAATGTTGTGGTCCATCATCTAGTTCAATTTGTAGTGTAATTACTTCTTTTATATTAATTAATTTCAATTGGTTTGAAACTACTTTCATTGTGTTTAACTGACTCAATTTGTCCATCATACCAGGAAGCTGCTGCTTATTCTCGAACATGGAAGGGTCATTTGCAGAATCTTTTGGGCTATGTGTGTTCTGTCTATTGTGTGTATAAAATGATAAAGGTATGAAAAGGACGTTAAATTTGGTAAGTTTGAGCACCTCTCACATGGTGTCTACTATTTTCCTGTGGCGGAACCCATCGACAGCCCCCTAAAGTTGGCACGACTTTTTACTTAGACACCTCAAGTAAGCCTTGTTCATTTTGAACACCTAAAGTAAAGTCGAATTGTGTCATTTTGACACTTTTCGCTGACTTGGCAACTTGTGTGTATTTCACCTCAAATGGGCGCGTGAAAAGCCTAAAAAATCATATTTTTTAATTCTTTTTATTTCCTCTTCTTCTTCTTTATTCTTTTTTCTCTTTCTTCCCCATTTGATATTCTACCATTAACAAATCTTCCATAATTGTTATCTTCATCACCGGAAAATGTAGTTCATCAGAAAATGTAGTCTGTAAGGACATGTGATATTTAAAATCAAAATAAAAAAAAAATTAAGTTGTTGAATTAAAATTTATATTAGTCCCGAAAAGTCAATACAAAACCCATGATTCACCTCAGATAATAAGAAAAAATACTCAAATTGGATTACAAGCAAAAATTCACAAGATTGAACATTTACAATGTTTGTAAGAAATAAATAGCGATAGCCAAATTAAGAAAGAACAGGAAGAAGACAAAAACATCAAAACCCATAAATTAAAGCTGAAACTGAACTCTAAGAACGAAAAAGTAATCAATTTTAACAGTTAAAACAAGAAACTAATAGAACAAAAGTGAAGAATGTGAAAAGGAGAAAGTGAGGAAAAAGTAATATTTACAGGTTCCTCTAAAAAAAAATCCCGACAAATACTCCATTTTTTCCGGCAATGTTCATGAGTTTATTAATTTTTCTGTGAAATTTAGGTCTTGCTCCTGGTATAGAATGGGGAAGAAGATTCTTGCACCAATTGAGAAATGTAAGGTAAGAAGATGGAGTGGAGGATGACTATTTGTGAGGGAGTTCTAATGGCTATGGCAGGAGATTCTGGAGAAGGAGGGGGGGGGGGGGAGAAGTTAGAAAAAAACCTTTTTTGTTTGGGGCTGAAAAATAGTTTTAATTTTTTTTCTTATAATTTATTTTTTAATTATTATTCTAGACCTAAATGCCATATGTCCTCTTTTAATTAGTCATTATGCCACGTCATCGCGAGTGTAATACACGCTTTATAGGTGTAGCTGATTGTCAAAAAAGTGTCAAAGTGACACAACGGACCCCTACATGAGGTGTCTAAAATGAACAACCCTTAGTTGAGGTGTCTAAGTTAAAAGTCGTGCCAACTTTAGGGGGCCACCGATGGGTTCCGTCATTTTCCTGTTCATATGACAGGCCTACATCAGTATTAGCAGGAAACTTGATTGATGTATTTATTATTGATCGACCCTAGTGCAGAAACTTTTATGGCCTTCCATTTCTATATCATAATTAATACTTTGACATGAACACTACAAAGTTTGTTCATGTTGAGGATTTTGCTGCACTGTGCATAGGTCTTCTTTTTTGTTGCTTTCACCCCTTCCAATTTCTGCCTTTTAATATTATTATATTTGAGCCAGATAGCTAATTTACTATTTAACTTTTGCAGTCTCTTCAGAGCGTTGTTTTCAAGGAGGTACACTTCAAAATTAGAATTTCATCTGCTTAATGGTTCACTTTTCTTTATATAATTTATAGCTGAATCCTGCATACCGAACGCATACTGGATGAAGTTTGACACAAGCATATTGTTCTTTGACAGGCTGGTTCTGTAGATCCTGTTACAAGGACAATCAGCATATTTTTACAGTTCTTTGACATAGGAATAGATGTCAACTTATTATCACAGGTTCATCTACTCTCTGCATTATTTCATCTACTCATGGTATTCATGGTTATGGTGCTTCTTAAATGGTTAACCTATCATTTGAATGAAGCTATTGCTTCCGTTAATACATTTTGGTGATGAACGTATAGCAATGAGTTTTGATTGAGAAGCTAGCTTCTACAACACTTGCATGAAATTGGAAGTAATTGGGTAGAAAATGAAAGTGCTTGAAGAAGGTGGTTTTTGTTTGCCTGTAGCAAAACCACTGAAGGGAAACTAAATCTACATTATTGAGTTTGAAAAAGTGAAATCTGAGAAGCTAATTCAACACATTAGCAATTTCCCCCTTTTTTGGTGTAATAATGGATAAGTAAGCACATTAAAAGTTTCTAAGAATTAAAATAAAATATGGCATCTAAAATAAACCTCATCGATAAGAGGATAATCTTTAACAGTATACTGTTGTTTTTCATATCAAGTCGAGGTAATATTTACCACCTGAGTGAAATTAATTACACAACAGGGAATAGTGTTATGTTGGATAAGTGAAGGGGTCACTGTTCTATGAGTGACATTGTAATCTTTAGGAGCTCATTCTGAGGCCATTTCTTATTAGTTTGTTGTTTCTGCTAGTATTTCGTCTTCCATTTTCTGGACATGAGTTGTCTGACCATTTCTCCATTGTGCAGTACATTTCTCTCATGTTCATTGGAGTGTTGATTGTGGTATCTGTGAGGGGCTTCCTGACTAACTTGATGAAGGTAAACACCGTAAATTTATGCTTCATGGTCCCATCTTCAAGTTTGATGGATGTCACAGTTGATGGTTTATGTATCTAGGCAACATCTGTTCATCTTGTTGACTATGTTACTATACCAGTTGCTTTGAGGTAACAACATAATTTCAATCCTTTTAGGTTTAACACAGAAATGTGAAATCAAAGTAGGTGATAAAGTTTGATGATTAAACTCGCGAATTTGGTTGCACATGTACCCGCACAGATAGAATCAAGGAAACTACTTGACTTCCTTTAACTGTTTAATGAAAAACCAACTTTTTATTCACTCTGAGTACCTTGCAGCTAACGTGAAGCATTTTGGTTGTGCCCAGTTCTTCTTTGCAGTTTCCAGAGTTGGAAGTGGATCATCAAGTAATGTGGTGCTTTTTCTCTCTGAAATCATGGGAATGTACTTCCTCTCCTCCATTCTTTTGATCAGAAAGAGTCTGGCAACTGAATATCGGTATGGTTACTACTAATGAGCTCTCTATTCTGAATATTTGTTACTAAATCACTTGCTTTGTAATTTTCTGCACTTTACACTAACCACAGTCTATTTCCACTTACTGAGTTGTTGGCAAGAAAGCAACTTGAATATCTGTTGGTGTATGTAATTATCGCTATAACTTTGAAACTGACCATTTCGCGAACATGGGAAAATTCTATTAAGCCAGCTAGTAACTTAGTTGATTTTGATACATGATCTGATATCCAAAAAACAATTCTACACTGTGTTTACACTATACCCTAACTCGATTTACGTTGGCAGGATAATCATAACGGATGTATTAGGTGGAGACATACAATTTGACTTCTATCACAGGTGGTTTGATGCAATATTTGTGGCCAGTGCTTTCTTGTCGCTGCTTTTGCTCTCTGCACACTATACAGCTCGCAAGGCCGATAATAAGCACCCAATTGATTAAACCATTTTCCTCGGTGAAAATCCTATATTTTATTTTTAGGCCAAAATCAATTGCACTATTCTTTGTAATGATGTATCATTGATATAGTAGCAATTTTTGTATGATCAAAGTTGTCTGGTTTCCATCTAATTGATGTCTTCATAGATATGGTGCTTAATTAATTTTATCACATACTTGTTGCATTCCATTACAGAGGAGATGGATTATGGTAGAAGGTTAGTTAGATAGTTGAGTATTGTCTTGCTTAATTTTTTCGTAGTACTAGCCGTACGATTAGTCGTAGCATTACTCTTGTAGTTTCTTGTCCTTTGAGTTTAGTTATTATATTGTTTTTTGTACTTCATATATCATTTTATCTTGTTATGATCATAGTTAAGGATGATTTGTCAGGTTATATTATACTATTTTGCTATGATTTTTTCATTCTCATTATTTCTTTTTTTATACTACTTTGGACTCTTTTATCCTTGAGTCGAGGGTCTATAGGAAACAACCTCTCTACTTCCAAGGCAGGGGTAAGATCTACGTATATTTTACCCTATTTAGACTCACTTTATGGAATTACACGGGTATGTAGTTGTTGTTCTGGTCGTGAAGGAAAGTAGGGGAGGAGCAAAAGTGAGGGAAGATTGAGCTGGAGTTGAGTTTTGAAATGGAAAAACAAAAATACCTTTTTTTTAATGTGTTAAGAGTATTATGGAGGATTAAAAATAGGAAGGATGCTGACCTAGTATCTTTATGTAGTAGGTTTTTTCTTATATATATATATATATATATATATATATGCATTTTATCCGTTTCGATTTATGTGGTACCATTTGATTCGATATAAGGTTTAAGATTTTTTGTTTTTTGAAATTTGTTGTCTAAATCACCTTTTGACCATTTGTGTCTGTAAATAATTTTATTAATCAATTATGAAAAGGTGACCTTTTTTTGGGATAGAAGGAGTATAACTTATGCGAGAATTTTCTATATATACGATCTTGGATTCATATTAATCAAACATAATGGAGATTTTTCGTTTACCAAACATAGTATGAGTTTTTTTTTACAAAATATATACGAAAACACACTATGGATCTCGCTCAAGGTTTCGCGCACCATTTGTGTATGAAAGAAAATAAAAATCAGTATGAAATATGCATCTCTCGCTCAAGACTTAGAATTTCGTTCACAATATTTTTGTATGAAAAATGTATAAATATATGTGTAGAAGATGGTAAACCATTTTGCCAGCCATCTAAGCAAAGGTGTATTTAACAATCTCTTTCTCCCTGAAAGCTAGAATAATAACACTATCAAGTCACAAACTCACTCATAAAAACTAGCACATCGCAACCGGAACAACAATTCTACTTTCCCAGTTAATGCTAACGAAAAATAACTCAATGGAAACATGAGTTATTGGATGAAGACCAGAGCATCCTTAGAGATAGCTTGGTCATGTAGTTGTTGTTGGATTGTGTTACGTTTTGTTTCATCGAGTGAAACCCCCCACACTTTATCCCATATACCAGAACCAAAATAACGCGTAAAACATGGGCTGAGAAACAGGAGTTCAAGCACGGATGCACTTTTCAGAATAGAAACAACAAATTCAATCTCTTGTTCACTTCCATGAAATCCAAGGAATCTCACTTCTTTTAGCTCAGTATGGTGATATGTAGGAGATAAAGGAGCTCGCCTTCCTCTAATTCCTCCCCTTGTTGTTTTCGATTGCTAACATCACAATGAGAAGAATGAGATCGATCAACATATTGCTAATTCAATAAAACTATGGCTTATGTATAGCTAAAGCAAGCATTGAAAAGTAAGGAATATTTCATTATACTGTGGAAATCACTAGTAAGCAAAACAGCACAAATATGCCCTTCTGATCCTGTAGGGCTTCTAACATCTTTTACATGTTCCAATCTATATGCACAACAAATTATTAGTTGGATTTAATCTTCATGATAGAGTTAGTAGAGTCTTCAAAACATGTTTTATTTCTTCCAGTCCATATAGTCCACCATGAATCAAAATAACATAAATATGCCCCTTCTAATCATAAATGTTGGTAAACCATTCTGAACAGAAACTTTAACTTGGTCGTGAAGGGTGTTTTGTCTCGTGCAACAAACTAAACACACCAAATACAAATAGGTGAGGGTTATAGGAAATCATACTATAACAGAAAATCCATGGTGACACATCAACACAACCAGTACATCATGTATGTGAGTGTGTACTTTTATATTCAATATATGCTCAAGTCATCATCATGTAAGATCAAGCACAGAATATCCAGAAGATGAATATGGTTAACTCACCACTACATCCAAATATTGGAGAAGAGGACAGGTGGCTAAGAGGGGGGAAATTTTGACTATGTCAAAGTCATTCGTGAGCACAAGTACCAAGATTAGCTCCTTAAGGTTTCTGAACATCTGTGTAGCTGTTGGTAAGTAGTTTATCTGAAATAAAGAATGCAGGTCTTTAAAAAGACAAAAACTTGAAGGAATTTGACAAGAGAAGACATATAATACCATCAAATTAGTACCTGAGATTCAACAATATTGACTGTTAAAGCTTCAACCTGATCAGGTAAAGCTCTTGCAAAATCACCAAATATGTATGGCATTGCATTGTCTCCTTTAATATGAATCATCACATCTTCCAACACAGGAACAAGAGAGAAAAAAAATCTCACTTTGCTAAAAAACTCACACTCAAGCTCACGAAGATTTGTAGCTCGAAGATCAATCTCTTTTAATCCGCCACAATCAGAGAAAACAACGGATGTTACTGCACCAGAGATGCATAGCTTACAAGGAAGTTTGCAGTTTTCTATCACTAAGTGGTTAAGATTCAAACAAGAGGAAAAAATACCCTCAAGTTGCCCGGATGCTAACAGAAGATCCGACAAAGTAAGGGTCGTGAGGGAGTTAAGAGGGACTACTCCGGAACTTGGTTGGATAATAATGCAATGGTACAAAAACAAGTGCTTCAATGAGGATGCCTGAGAGAGAGAGGCTCAAGTGAAAATTTTAGAAACTTGTTGGGGCCACAATCAAAATAAAGGGATAATCTTGAAATAGAATGCATCCATTGATCAAATTCATTAGAAAAGTCTCTCCAAAAGCAAAATGTCATGTCAAGATGAGCTACTTTACGACCGGAATACAATTGTAATAAGTGATTTACTCCTTTCAAGAATTTGTGTTGATGGTAAGGGGAACAAGTAGTGTGATGGTGAGGGTGAATCCCAAGCATGTCAAGACATCTGAATCTTAAAGTAGGCATTTTGGCATAGAGATATCTCCACCTTTTAGATAAGATGCTCGTCCTAACAACATCTATTAGTGCCAAACGGCCAAGAATGGAAGACAAAACACCATCTGGTAGCTGACTCAAGTAGTCCTCCTTTGCATCATCATCAACCTACAAGTGCCAGCATGAAGAAACTTTATACAAAGTACATTAGAAAATTTGATTGTTGGACTTATGTAGCAAAAGTAAATAGTAACATACTTTTTGGTCCTCAATCCAGTTACAACATTTAGTACTCCTTGTTCTTGACCAGATTGAAACATTACTTGTACGTGTTTTACTGTAATAATTTATGCAAAGAGCAATTCCTCCCAATGTAAGCAACGCCGGAACCACTCGTCCTAACAACAAGATTTTGCAAATAAGAAAAAATAATGAACTTTCAACATGCATGTTATAAATAAAATGTTTGTTTACCCAAAAAAATTCTAGACCATATGCCATATCCCTAACCATCAAATAATAATAATAATTCAATACAGTAATAATTTATAACCACTTCAGTTTGGGGAAGAAGACTACGATTTATTGTTGCTAGAGTTATATTTTACCTTGCGCTTTTTATATTGTTTTTTTTGGTACGGCTAATCGGTGTAGTTTTACTTTGACAATTATTAGCTCACTCTAGGTAAGGTAATATTTGTAACACGTAAGAACTTTTCATGTTTATTACTTGAAATTGATTAAAATTTTGTTTTTTAAGACTTTAAAATTAATTATAATTTTGTTAACTTATAGATTTTTTTTTATTAAACTAACTAATTATCCATCACAATTCAACAAGAGAAGTTTATTGAGTAAAACAGACTACTTTTCACAAAAAATATTTTTTTGAAAAGCATATATCAAAATAAGTTGATTTAAAAGTTTGACCAAGCATGCTATTAATGTTTGACAAAATTTTAACCCCCATCAAAGAGGTATTATGTGCATACATTTATTTTTTTTTCTAGAATTTTAAATTTGTAGGAAAAATTTGAAATGTGAAAATTTCAGAGATAACTTCATCTAATAATTATTATATTATTATTAATTATATTTTACATAGATAAATATATGTTGCAATTTCAAAATATCTCCAAAGGAGTAGGAAAAGGTAGTGACGGATGCATGGTAACCATAAAAAAGTACTCCAATGTTCCACTTTATGTTACGTATTTTCTCTTTTAGTGTGTTTAATGATACACTTTAATATTCAAAAATAATTAACTTTACGTACACTTTTCGATGCATCTTCAATGAGAAGCTTTTATAATTATATACCCCTTTCGTTTACTTTTATTTGTCACTTATTTTTAAAATAAGTTTTTATTTTTACTTGTCACTTTTGACATATCATGAAAAGACAAAAATATTTTCATGTTTTACCCTTAGCATTAGTTACTTATTTCCCAAATCATTTTCAAGATTTAATTCTAAACATCAATTTATAGGGGTAATATGGTAAAATAGTCATGTCACCATTTATTTTCTAATGTGCGTGTCAAGTCTAAATATGACAAATAAAAATAAACGGAGGAAGTAAATGTTATGACATGTTTAAGGTCACAAGTTTCAAAAAAATTATAGCCATACATTAAAAGCTATTACATGTTTCAGACTATAAATTTTAAAAATCTTTATTTTCTTCTTAAACTCCATAACAACTTAAATTATGTTATATAAATTGAAACAGACGGAACAAATACTCAACTATGTGATTGTTTTTAAGGAGAAAAAACAAGAATATTATCAATTGGTTGCCAATATGTTAATGTAACGCCCCGTTACATAAACTCTACCTTATTTAGTTAAAAATAAATGTAAAAAATAAAATTACGTGCTCCATATAAAAATGGGTAAAGGACAAAAAGAACCATTCGGCTTAAACTATTCCCGGTGGATTGCTAAGAAATTAAAATTTCTATTTTTAGTCACTTTCACTAGCTGCCTTCCCTTTTTTGCTTTTATTTGCCACTTTTCTTTTAAAAAAAAAATCGCTAGCTGGCCTTGTCCTTTAGTTATTTTCAATTGCTGCTTCCTTTTTTTTTTTTGGTTGCAACTCCTTTTTTTCTAAAACAAAATTTATTTTTTTAATTGTTGCTTTTTTTTTAACAATTAAATACAATATTGTAACATTATAATTGTTATTAATTTTTTAATTAATCAAATACAAAAAGAATGGATTCTTTTTAAATACAATAAAAAAATATATCAATGCATATTTGATAGCAGATATGTGTATCTTTGATACCATATATATATATACAACAATTATATAGTTTCTATACACTTCATATACAACCTTTAGCTATATTAATTTTTAGATACATATTCTATACAACAATTATACAGTTTCTATACATATTCTAATATAATAATTATACAATTTTTATACACATCCTATACAATTTCTATACAATTATTAAAAAAATAAATAACAATAAAAAATTTATACGGATCCTATAAAATATACATATTCCATACGACAATATAACAACTTTTATATAATTGCATTTAATTGTTTAAAAAAAAATTAGCTCAAAAAATATAGCAAAAAAAAAAGGAATAATAGAATATTAAAAAAAAGGAATAATAGAAAAATAATATAAAAATATAACTTAATTAGAGTTTGCCAAGAAAATAAGATATTGTATACTAAAAATAAGATATTATATAATAAAAAAGAAATAAAAAAGAGCAACAACAAAAAAATAAAAATAAAATAAAAAAGTCAGCAAAAAAATTAAAATAAAAATAAAAGAGCAACGAAAAAAACAAAAGAATAAATAAAAACACTAACTGCCAAACACAGACCCTAAATTTTTTGTTGTCGTGAGTCTGTCTACACGTGATCAGTGTGAAAGAGTGATCTTGGTAATGGATAAAAACTTCTGTTCAAACCATGCTGAAAACAAATTTAGAAGGACATGTCTATTATTCTGTGACAATTGAAACAAATTAATTCTCATATGAGAGTATTCAAACTCTTTAAGAACAATTGATGACCTGAAGGTAAGGTTGTTCAAAATTGAAACGTTGCCGATAATTCAACCGTAAAATTAGCTTATTGGTATTGGATTATCGGATTGATGGTTGGTAAATGGATTAAAATTTTATAATTAACGGTTTAACGGTGCGTAGGCGGATAACTCAATTTTCTTATCGAGTTAAGAATTATCATATTTACATTCTTACTTCTACATATATAAAATATGTATTGTAATTGTATGATTTGTATTTGGTGTGTGAAATTTTATCGTCGTAAATTAAAGCAGTTGAAAGAGGGGAGCTTAAATGAGCATCATGAAGATGAACTCAATTGGTTTCTTGTGTGACACCAATTGTTTAATCGCACGGTCTCGAACTTCAGATATTCCAAAGACTTTTTGATTTCCTCTTCTCTGTTCTTGCTTTTTTAGCACCACAACCCAAACCTAAAGTAAAAAAGGCAAGTGCTCTTAGTACTACTCTCTTCGTTCTATTTCATGTGACACACTTTCCTTTTTAGTTCATCCCAAAAAGAATGTCACATTTTTATAATTAGAAAAAAATTAACTTTGAAATTCCCTTTTTATCCTTAATGAAATGATTTACAACCACACAAATATTGAAGGATTATTTTGGACCACAAGTTTCAAAAATCTTTCTTTTTTTCTTAAATACCGTGTCAAGTCAAAGAGTCCCACATAAAATGTGACAGAGGGAGTACTATTTTCCCTTGTTACTGCATTTCACACAATGAAGAGAAGTCCTTTTTTCGAAAGGTGGGTAAATTTCATTGAAAAAGAAGGTACCGTGGAGCTGGTTAATCGATACATCGCCCTATAACCGTCTGATAATTGCTAATACGATGTCGAACATCAATATTTTATTGGTTGACTAGCGAATTAGTATATTTAAAAAAGCTACTATATTTTCATAATTTAATTCTAGAATGAAAAAGAAAAAAGTCTTTACTAAAAAAAATATATCACCAAAAGATATAGCATAAGGGGGTTATCGTTTTCCTTTAATGTGTGGAGGGAGTATCGTTTTCCAAACCTTATATGTTTGGGGTAAAGTGAGATTGACTCTATAAAATGGTGGTGAACAAATATGAGGTATCTCAAGGAAATTTCAATAATTGAAGATTATAAATGGAGCACAAGAATCACAGGATATTCTATGCTTTTGCATAAATTTTTTTTCTTGCCAAGGGAGAATTGCCCTGCATTTCTTCAGCTCCAAGTATCAAACAAAAGTCGTCAATTAAAAGTTTTCTACTTCTTTTACAATTGATATCCAGAAAAGAATGATTCATTTCTGAATCTCGGGGAAATTTCTAGAATTGAAGATTAATTGGAGTGCAAGAATCGCAAGCTATTCTCCTTTGGCAAGAACAACTATATATTCCTATGCATATTTTTTTCTTCTTATTTTCCAGATTGCTAGCTGAACAAATCAACAAAAAAATTCCCGCAGAGAACATGTTATAATTCTAAAATGTCCTTAGAAGCTCCATGATGTTGTTGAGAATATAATTAATTTATAAAAGTGAGATTATCTCGTCTAAAAGCTTAAGCCGTTAGAGGGCATACTTTTACTTTGGAAAAGTTAAATGATATGGTCACTTGTCATATTACATATATTATGAGGCTGACGAGCCAAAGTTTATGGAGTACTACATTTTATGAAGTGATCGATGCACGCAATGGTTATGGATGGGATATATGGTATAGTGACGATTTGCTCGATGAGGGTTTAAGGCATCGGGTGTCAGTAACGCGAGTACATTTTTGTAACGTGACATTGGTTCAATATATTATTCTTTTTTTCCACCGGTTATTCCTGGGAAATGCCGTTGGAAATCATTGGTCGGGAAACATTATATTTCGATAGGAACTCCGTTGATAAATTTCCCCACTACTAACTCGTGGGAAATTAATTAAGAAAAAAGATAAATGACTTTCCTAGTCATAGAGAGTGTCACTTCATCTCTCTTATCTGTAGAATTATGATATATAGATGAATTACTTGTCATTATCATTTAAGCCATCTAAATCATAATTTAAAAAGGAAAAAGATATAAATGACTTTCCTAGTCATAGAGACCACCACGTCACCACTCTTTTCTTCAGAATTATTTAGATAGACAGATAGATAGATTACCTATCATTATCATTTAAGTCATTTAAATCATAATTTAAAAAGAAAAAAAGATATAAATGACTTTCCTAGTCATAGAGAGTGCCATCTCACCTCTTTTTTTCATAATTACAGATTATATGTCATTGTCATTTAAGTCACCTAATTAAACCTTAATTTAAAAAGAAAAAAGACAAATGACTTTCTTAGTCATAGAAAGAGCAGCATCACCTCTATCTTATGTCTAGAATATAATTACATAGATATATAGATAAATTATCTGCCATTATCATTTAAATCAGCTAATTAAATCATAATTTGAAAAGTAAATGTACCAAAAAAAATTCATTATATATAGAGAGACATCTATCCCTCACTAGGCACTTCAAACAACATATAGATCGCAAAGAGTTCGATTGAAACAAACAAAAAATAACATGAGAAGAGATGATGTTCAAATTGTAATTTTTCCATGGTTAGCATTTGATCACATGCAGCCATTTTTTCATCTTTCAATAGCTTTAGCCAAACAAGGAGTTCATGTCTTTCATTTCTACTCCCAAAAACATTAAGAGACTTCCAAAAGTTCCTATTAAGTTAGCACCACTAGTAAATCTAGTGGAATTTCCGTTGCCAAAAGTTGATGATAGGAGCTAGGGTGTCAAAATGAACTCAATAACACATAATCCGTTTTATTCGTCCAGAATTTTATGGATTGAGTTCATGATAATTTGATATTGGGTCAACTTTCAACACATTTGAGTTCAACCCATTAAAAATAATTTTGAGTTGAGCTCAATTATATCTCAACTTCAACCCGCTTCTTTAATACTTAGGGTGTGTTTAGTATGAAGGAAAATGTTTTATGAAGAATTATAAGTTAATTATTTACTTATTTCCTCATGTTTGGTTGGTGAGTAAGAAATATTTTTCGGAAAATATTTTCTACTATTTGATTGATGAGTGAGAACACATTATTCAAAAAATATTTTTTTTATTTTTGATTAGAGAGTGATTTTTTTTGTAGGGGGTAGGTTGGGGGTTTGGGAGGGGGGGTGGAGGGGGGTACCAAAAATGTTAATTTTTTTTAAAAATAAAAATTAAAAATTTGGATTTTGGGTGGGGTAGGGGGATGGGGGTGTGGTGGCCATGGGGGGGGGGGCTGAGTACCAAAAATATATTATTTTTTTTAAAAGTAAAAATTAAAAAATTAGATTTTGGGTGGGGTGAAGGTGGTGGGGTGGGGGTTGGGATACCAAAAAATTACTTCTTTTTTTATAAGAAAAGAGTTTTTTTAAAAAAAAAAAAAAGGTTTTGGGTGGGGTAGAGGTGGGGGGATACAAAAAATATTATTTTTTTTTAAAAAAAGTAACTTTTGTTTTTTTAAAAAAATTAAAAATTAAATTTGGGGGGGGGGAGGTGCTAATGGGACCGGGGGAGGTAAAGTGGGGGTGGGGTACAAGAAAGGCTGCTGCTATTTTTGGTGACCGAAAGCTTCACGACTCCTATGTTAGAAATTTTGTCGAGTATTTGAATGGTAATGGTGAGATGAAGGTTTAATTAGTCATCGACTAGCAAATTACAAATAAACATTTATGTGCTCAAGTCATTTCAATTTGATAATTTATGCGATGGACGATTCCTCCCTTAGTTTGTTTTGGAGAGGATAGAAGCAGATAAAATGAAAAATCTTTTTGTTAGGCTTGTAAAACCCTTTTTTAATTCGAGAGCTAACTAGTTTTTGGCATCAACCTGAACATTGCTAGCGACTCTGCTAGCCCCCCCCCCCCCCCCCACTATATATACTAGTCTTAATGTATGTGCGTTGCACATGTTAATAAATTAAAAATATTATATAAAATAAATAAATTATGTGAAAATAACAATTAACATTAATATAATTTTTTCTTTAAAAATATTTCAAATATTTAAAAATTATGTTATTTATATAAACGTGCATACTACTACAAAAAGTAGGGTAAAAAATATGATATATATATATATATATATGCCAAAAATTAAGAAAAGGCCGTCGACTTTTTTTTTTGGAACTTTAGGGATTTTGCGGGAACTTTTAAGAGTATAAATATTATTAATATTTTAATATATATTAGTGTTTATGTGTAATTATAATTTATTTGAGAAAAATGGTGAAAAGACAACTTTGTCTAAAGCAAACCCTTTTAATGAAGGGTAAAAAGTTTAAATCACATTATAAGGTGCTTCACACTTTTAATATAGTGTATAGATTATAGTTTTCTATATATGCAATATAATTTTTTGACGAAGGGTATTCAACTGACCACCCTTCAGTTTATGTGGATCCGCCATGTGCTTAATTGCTTATAATAGCATACTTCGAGAAAATTAAATAAAAGTTTTTCTTTTGCCTTTATTGTAAACATTGAAGAGACTGTTATTATAACATTGTATGGCTGAATTACGGGGCAAATCTTCTTTGGCAATAATGACCAAACTTGCACCAAATTTAAATAGTAGTGATTAGTGAAGTGTGGCTATTTGCCAAAGAAGATTAGCCCAGTAATGCATCCACACACACCTTGAAGTCTCTCTTCACCAATTGATTTGATGTATATTTCTAATATACTATATATAACTCTTTTATAGCAAAGAGGAAAAGGTAGTATGCTTTAATTGGAGTATATTTCAATGCATATGCGCTGTGCATGTAAGGAGACTAAAGAATAATGCGGCAAAATCTTAGCACCTTCTTTCACTTAAAATATATTCCTTTTCGACGTTTTAATTTATGTGACATACTATTTCTTTTGTATGCATAATATCACAAAAGAGGAAAAGAGTGAGATCTCTAAAAGCTTTTGAACATGATTCCATGGGTATTTTTTGGCATATGTTTTCTTGTTGTTGTAGGATATCCGATTTACGTGCCAAGAATTACTCGAGCTCTCCATATGCTAGAGATTGAATTTAGGGGTGTCAAATAAAATATAACTCGTTCAACCTACGCGAGTTCATTGAGGCTAGTTTGGACATAACCCAAATTTGTCCATATAAAGTTTAAGCAAAATTGGGTAGCATATTGTAACTCAAATTAACTTATAGAAAACTAATAAAAATAGGTTGAACAACCTAGTAGACATTTATATTTGAACTTATCATTTGTCATCTGGGCCCCTTAATTTCATGATATTTCATCCAAGTACTTGAAACCTAAGCCTGTCAATTGGGTCTGCCCAACCCACGTCCGGCCAGATAAAAAATTGGGTCCAAACGATCGGTGGGGGTTTATCGGGGAGGTGGCGCCGGCCTAGGTAGTAGCCTGGGTCTCGGCCCATCTGCTCACCGACCGGTTAAGCAAGTTTTTTTTTTTTTGAATTTAGCCACTTTCTAGCCATTTGGCCAAGGGCCATATTCTGCAAATTATACAGAATTCAATAAATTATCTTTTTTAAAAATTTATAAATTTAAAATTCTGAATTCACCTTTTAGCCTTTGCATATCTAACATTTGAAGTGATCCAATATGCCAGATATCCATTATTAGTGCGAGAGGGACAAAGTAGGACTAGTTTGAAAGAACAGGGAGAATAAATCAAGAAAATAAATGAGACAATAATAAAGTCATGATGGAGTTATATAGTTCTATTAGCCTCTCATATTTCATAGAAAAATATAATTAGAGGATTTAATTAATATTATGAATTCTGAACTCTAGGACGATAATCTCAAGTACGCTATAGTAAATTGATTCCAAATTTAATTTTCATACTTGAATTTAGTGAAAATTTTCATACAAAATTTTGATCAAAACTACTGAATTTTATCGAAATCGTGTAAAGACCCTTTTAACAAAGAGACTATATATATAACCATATCATAACATGTCATTTTTTCAGCATATCCATATGAATTATGCCAATATCAAGTGACTATAAATGTTGGTGAAGAAATCAGAAGCTACTCAAAGAAAATTTCAAGAATTGAAGATTAATTGGAGCACAAGAACCGCGGGGTATTCTCCTTTAGCAAGAATATATTATTGCTAATGTGAATACAACGTTTGAATAGATTATATTGCTTGTTGTGGTTTAATAACACCTGTATTGACCCATATTTATAATATCACTCACCCAATTCATTTAAATACGGACGAGATATATGTGTCTATTCCTATGAAATGCAAGTGAGCATAGTACCAACATTCTTTTACAGTCTCATTTAACCCTTACTAGCCAAAGAATAAGATGATCTTCTCTCATGGTTGAACTTTCAAATCCAATAATAAGTGCGAAAAATACACAGGGTCCATCTGCTTGGAGTTTTGAGAGCTCACTTCTCAGTAGGGGCGGAGCCACCTTAGGCTCAGGCTAGTTCCTATGTATACATATTCATATTTTGAACCCCCTTAGTAAAAATCTTGGCTCCGCCACTGCTTCTCAGTCATTTACTTGAGTTGATTTATAACTTTGATAATAATCTAATAATATTTGTTTTCTTAGCAAGTTTTCTGGTATTTGTTGAATTTAGTACTTGGTAGTAGCACTCCAAGAATATAGAAATAATTATTTACTTGGGGTTCGACTAAATTTGAATTTGCGTCCTATTTCTAGAAGCGACACTCTCAACGGAATTTTTTCCATTGAAAAAGGATCGGATTGCTAATGCTTAATAGTGTAGGCACTCACACATTACTAAATAATCAAATTTTGGATATATATGATCTTCAATATTTCAACAAGAAGTTACAAAAGTATAATTAAGATTTCCCATCACACTATAGTATGGGAACATAAACAATGGTCAATCATGCATGGCCCATGAGGAAAAAATCAAAACAAAAAAGAAAAAGAAAAGAGTATATGATAGTGATGCAATCTTACAAATTTTCCCTGAAAAAAGAATGAATTAGTATTGCTCCATATGCCACTAAATATTTTTTTCAATTAGTAGCCACAACAAAGGGGACCTTATAAGGCTGTGGATATTCAGTCGGAGGAGGGCGAGCAACTTCTTCACGACTTGCAAAGTTCCTTTCAGATATTTGACTTGTCATACCAGTAGAACGAGTGTTGGCACTACCATTGGGAGATGGCGGGCGGATGCAATTCCATTGAAGAGATGGTAACAAAAGGTGTTCATTTGCTGTTTTACGACCTGCAAAATTCATTTCTGATATCTGATTTGTCATGTCAGTAGAAGGAGAGTTGGTGCCACCATTGGGAGTTGGTGGCCTGACGGGATTCCATTGAAGAGATGGCAACAAAAGGTGTTCACTTGTTATTTACGACCTGCAAAGTTCCTTTCTGATATCTGACTTGCCATGTCAGTAGATAGAGAGTTGGTGCCACCATTGGGAGATGGTGACCGAACAAAATTCCATTGAAGAGATGACAACAAAAGGTGTTCATTTGTGTTTTTATGACCTGCAAAGTTCTTTTCTGATATCTGACTTGTCATGCCAATAGAAGGACACTTGGTGCCACCATTGGGAGCTGGTGGCCTGACGGGAGTCCGTCGAAGAGATGGCAACAAAAGGTGTTCATTTTTTGTCCAAATTACTGATTCGTTTCCACTATGTGAAAGAATTCGAGCAACTTTGTTTCACATAGCGCCTAAAAAAGCAAAAACAGTAGTAGGAGTACCATTTTACTACATGTAGAACCTAAAATGTTACTTTGTGATCTCATTGTTGATATTGTTGGAATTAGAATATAATGAATGAGGTTTATGATTATGGTGAAGGTTATATTGAAATTGGCTGCATATTTATACCCTATGAAATAATATATTAACGTGTTAGAACTTAGAAAGAACAAATTTTTCCAAGTTTTGAATTTCATGCAAGAATTTTGACCGTTTACTATTAGGGTTTACAAAAATATTCTTGAAATTGAACTAGTCTTATACTCAAGAGTAAAACCAAAAAGAGAAGAAAATAAAACAAAAGGAAAAAACTAGTTATTTGAGAATTGAAATACACTATGTTGAACACTTGAACCCATATATATAATTACTAGATGTGGAAAGGTCCGTTTACGGGCCCAATATTACAAATTTAATTTTTTTATGGGAAAATGATACCACATGGCCAGCCGGCCAAACTATTTTCACCAAAAATGGTCATTTCAAAATAATTCCATTATATGGCCACTCGGCCATTTAAATTTCATGTTATGACCATTTTTAAATTTGGGCGAAACTGTATAGGATATGTATCAAAACTGTATAATTATTGTATATAATATTTATATGTATAAAATTTCTATAGAAACTGTATAATTGTTGTATATAATATGTATCTGTATAAGATTTCAATAGAAACTATATAGGATGTGTATAGAAACTGTATAATTGTTGTATATATGATGTGTATAGAATTTGTATTATTGTTGTGCAGAATATGTATAGCGACTTCAGCGCTAACGATTTTGGCTTAAAAGTGAGATTTTTAATCTTTTGGCTATTTGCTGGGATTTATTCGGCCGATTGACCATTTGTGTCCTTGTCCTGCTAATATCTTAAATTAATCAATTTTCATCTTTTTATCTAAGTACACAAAGAACAATAATATTCTACCTTTATACTTCTTAATAAATTATTTTTCTAATTTATCAAACTAAGCAATAACTTATAATTTGTCCCAAATAACATAAAAAGATTACACATTTCATTGCTTATTCGAATATTTACTTAGCATCAAATTCAAACACTGAATTGAACACTTAGTTTAAGTAATATGTTTTTCACATTTTGTTTAGTATTTTAAACAATAAATTGAAAATGCAAGTCTCATATGTATTAATAAACTTTTCAAATGAAATTACTAATATGTGATGATAGAAGATGAAAAGAATTTTTTTTTATGATTGCTTTAATTCGTGTCTTGTGTACATCAAAACTTAGATAATAATTTACCACGGTAAACAAAAGAAAAAAAATCAAAAGAGATTTACATATCTAAAGAGACAATATAACACCTTCAACAAAGAGACAAGAAGATATTAACAATTATTAATATGGTATAAATTATAGCTAAATGTGATAATTTACACATATACCTTTTAAATTTGAATCTAAATATATACAATTTTTTAAATTTATTTGTAAATATAAATAAATTTATGCATTTTAAGGAGATAAGAGATGTATCTTATATGTTACTTTTGAGTCTAAATAGATACAACCTTCTTTGATTGTTGAATATTTATTGTGGAAGAAGGAAGTATATATTAAATTTACACATCGATTAAATTTTTAAGTTCTGTCCTCCTAGTATAATAGGAAACAAATCTCATCAATTGAATTAAATTTTAAAATATCAAAATAAAAAAATATTAAATATATTGAGATTTTTAGCAAAACTTACTTCTTAAATTATCTTTAAATATATGAACATTTCAATTTAATTTTTTTTAAAGAGCGTGAATAAAATAAAAAAATATTTTAAATATTAACAGATTCTTTATTATTCAATTACTATAAATATATAAAATAATCAAATGTGCAAGTAAAAAATAAATATAGATAAATTAAAATGCTTACCTTAATATATATGATATTATGATGTTTAACAAGTGGATCAAAATTTTATTCCATAATATTAAAAAAATGAGGGGTAAATTTCTCAAATGATAACTTAACTATCACTTTTTTTCACAAAAATAACTTAACTATCTTTTCTTACACAAAAGTAACTAAACTTTGGATAAACTAACACAAAAATCACATGACCAAAATATGGTAACTTTTTCGATGAACTCCACTCTTTTTCTATTTTAATCTAATAAATAAAATTTTAAAAACACTCAATCTGATTGGCCCGACCCAAAATCCATTTGAATAATATATTAAAAAAAATAAAAACCATAATTTTCAACGAAAAATATTTTTCTACGTCTTAATATATTAAAAGGAAAAAATATTTTTCTACGTCTGAATATATTAAAAAAAGAAAATATTTTTCTATGTTCTTAATGTATTTAAAATAAAAGAAAATATTTTCTATGTCTTAATATATTAAAAGAAAAAAAAATTCTACGTCTTAATGTATTAAAAGAAAATAAAAATATTTTTCTACGTCTTAATGTATTAAAAGAAAAGGAAATATTTTTCTACTTCTTAATATATTAAAATAATTTTTTTTCTACGTCTTAATTAATTAAAAGAAAAGAATTTTTTTTCTACGTCTTAATATATTAAAAAATAATAATATTTTTCTACGTCTTAATGTATTAAAAGAAAAGGAAAAAATTACTTATTTAGTTAAATGTAAAAAAAAATAAAAAAATTACCTACGTGCTCTATATAAAAATTGGTTAAAGTTCATGTGATTTTCTCAAAGAATTTTTCACGATTAAGAGTATTTTTATACCTCATATGTAGCTTACATTTCTTTTCAGCTATCAATGTAGGACTTTGTTTGTATACCCAACAATCTTTCCCTCGAACTAAGTTATACATATGGTCCATCACAAACTAAGTTCTACATGACCTATTACCTTATGAGCTTATCTAGAGATTAACTGTGTGACACGCACATCATCCTAGTATTTACAAAGTCCAGTGACTTCTTCTTTGTGTATGCATTTCAAAGCTACATGTAAAAGTAGTAAGCCGGTCGTAGACGGGCATAAGCACTAAAATTGGGTCTCATGGCGTCATTACTGAGTCATCTCCATAATCATCTTAGTGAACCGTTGGCTATGATAGACGATTTTCTTCAAAAGGTCTTGTACCTTTAAAAAATAGGGATAGTACACTTGGTTGTATATGTTGTATATACATACACGCATATAGGTATGTATAGATATGTATATTATATGTATAGATATGTATAATATATGTGTATTAGTATAAAGTATACATTTGTGTACATATTTTGTAAACTATATGACCCAAAGATATTGGGGTGTAATTTTCTCTTAAAATATTCCTATATCTTAATTATATATAGTTTTGTTAGTGTCATTGCAAGTTTTACACTTTTGACGTTTATTAAGAGACTGCCATGCTTGCACATTTGGTGAATAATTTCGAGAATTGTAGGAGCGACCACCTTTGCCACCACGTCCTCTATTAGATTTGCAACAATCCCTATTGGAATTAAAATTAAAGGGACGATAAGATATATTGTTGCGTTGGGTGAAGTTAGCCAATAAAGCTTGTGTCTTGGAGGTATCATGCTGGCCAGTAAATGAGATCAAAAGTGTCGACAATGATGAACCATTGATAAATTCATGATTCAAAAGAAGACTCTGGAGTTTCGAAAAGGTCAATGGTTTGGATCGTGCAGTAACGAGGTCCTTAAATTCAGATTGGAGCCTATTAAAGTGAGACTTTATTTGCACATATAATATGATTTTTTGATGATGGGATTGAAGCTAGTTGGCCTCTCATGAGAAGGTAAAGACCTTTTTAACAAAGAGTAGCCACAATACATGGCCTTCTTTTCTTAAGCATATCCAAATGAATTATTAGAATCAAGTCACTATATAAATGGTGGTGAACAAATATGAAGTATCTCAAGGAATTTTCAAGAATTGAATATTATAAATGGAGCACAAGAATCACAGGCTATTCTCCTTTAGCAAGAACAGATAAGCTTTTGCATAATTTTTTTTTCTTGCCAAGGGAGAATGCCTACGTTTCTTCAGCTCCACATATCAAATAAAAGTCGTCGATTAAAAGTTTTCTACTTCTTTTAGAATTGATAACCAGAAAAGAATGAGTCATTTCTGAATCTCGAATGAAATTTCAAGAATTGAAGTAATTGGACCGCAAAAATCGCAAGCGATTCTCTTTTGGAAAGAATAACTATAAATTCCTATGCATAAGTTTTTCTTCATTTACCAGATTGCTAGCTGAACAATCAACAAAAAGTCCCCGATAGAGAACATGTTATAATTTTATAATGTCCTTAAAAGCTCCATGATGTTGTTGCAATTGAAAATATAATTAAATTATAAAAGTGTGACTATCTCATCTTAAAGTTTAAGCCGTTAAAAGGAGCATACTTTTACATTGGGAAAGTTAATTGATATGGTCACTTGTTGTATTATATATATTATGAGGCTGACGAGCCAAAGTTTATGGAGTACTACATTTTATGAAGTGATCGATGCACGCAATGGTTATGGATCGGATATATGGTAGTGATGGTTTGCTCGATGAGGGTTTAAGGCATCGGGTATCAGTAACGCGCGTACATTTTCGATGTGACATTAGTTCAATATATTATTGTTTTTTTTTCAATGGTTATCCATGGGAAATACCGTTGGAAATCATTGTTCGGGAAACATTATTTTTCGATAGGAATTCCTTCGACAAATTTTTCCACTGCTAGATCGTGGAAAATTAATTAAGGAAAAATATAAATGACTTTCCTAGTCATAGAGAGTGTCATATCACCTCTCTTATCTCTAGAATTATGATATATAGATGAATTACATGCCATTATCTTTTAAGCCATCTAAATCATAATTTAAAAAGAAAAAAAGATATAAATAACTTTCGTAGTCATAGAGAGTATCATGTCACCTCTCTTCTTCAGAATTATTTATATAGACAGATAGATAGATTACCTATCATTATCATTTAAGTCATCTAAAACATAATTTAAAAGGAAAAAATAAATGACTTTCCTAGTCACAAAGAGTATCACGTCACCTCTTTTTTTATAATTATAAATTACCTGCCATTATCATTTAAGTCACCTAATTAAACCTTAATTTAAAAAGAAAAAAAGATAAATGACTTTCCTAGTCATAGAGAGTGCAACGTCACCTCTATCTTATGTCCAGAACTACATATATATAGATATACATAGATTACCTGCCATTATGATCATTTAAGTCACCTAATTAAAACCATAATTTGAAAAGTAAATGTACCAAAACTTTTTCATTATATATAGAGGGACATCTTTTCCTCACTAGGCACTTTAAACAACACAGAGCAAAAAGTTCGATTCAAACAAACAAAAATATAAATGAACATGAGAAGAGATGATGTTCAAGTTGTAATGTTGCCATGGTTAGCATTTGGTCACATGCAGCCATTTTTCCAGCTTTCAATAGCCTTAGCCAAAGAAGGAGTTCATGTCTCTTCCATTTCTACTCCCAAACACATTAAGAGACTTCCTAAAGTTCCTATTAATTTAGCACCACTAGTAAGTAAATCTAGTGGAATTTCCATTGTCAAAACTTGATGATAGGAGAGATTCCTCATGAGAAAGTTGGCTACTTAAAAGTAGCTTATGATCTCCTTCAACATCCAATCAAGAGATTCATCACACGCGAAAGGCCTGATTGGATCATAGTCGATTTTAACTCTGATTGGTCATGATCTTGACATCCCCCTCATTAGCTTCAGTGTCTTCACTTCTGCTTTACGACCCCAAAAGCCTCGAAGGAAGATCAAAGCCCCCATACTGGGACATGATCCCACAATAGACAACGCATATAGAATTGTGGCTATACGTACTTGCACTGAAGTGGAAGGCGATTACTTAGAGACACATAAAAGAATCTACGGGAAGCCACTGATTATTGCTTCCACCTGAAGAAATATTACCAACGGATGAAAGAACTCTTGCCAGTCAACCAGATTGGGAGATCGATTACTAGTAGAGAAAGGCGTGGCGATTGAAGTGAAGAGGAGAGAAGAAGATGGATCGTTTAGTGGAAATGACATAGCAATGTCATTAAGAGAAGCAGTGGTTTCAGAGGAAGGGGAAGAGCTAAGAGCTCGAACAAGAAAGGCTGCTGCTATTTTTAGTGACCGAAACCTTCATGACTCCTATGTTAGAAATTTTGTCGAGTATTTGAATGGTAATGGTGAGATGAAGGTTTAATTAGTCATCGACTAGCAAATTACAAATAAACGTTTATGTGCTCAAGTCATTTCAATTTGATAATTTGTGCGATGGACGATTCCTCCCTTAGTTTGTTTTAGAGAGCATAGAAGAGCGGAAAATCTTTTTTGTTAGGCTTGTAAAGTCCTTTTTAATTCGAAAGTTACTAGTTTTTGGCACCAACCTGAACATTGCTAGTGACTCTGCTAGCCCCTTATCTGTAATGAGGCATAATAACTATAACTATATATATATATATAAATATGCAATATAATTTTAGACAAAGGATTGAAACTGGCCATCCTTCAATTTATGTGGATCCGCCACGTGCTTAATTGTTATAATAGCAATATTAAACAAAAGTTTTTCCTTTTACCTTTGTTGCAAACATTGAAGTGACTGTTATTATAATATTGTATGGCTGAGTTACGGGGCAAATCTTCTTTGGCATAAATAACCAAACTTGCACCAAATTAAATAGTAGTGAAGTGTGGCTATTTGCCAAAGAAGATTAGCCCAGCAATGCATCCACACACAGCTTGAAATCTCTCTTCACCAATTGATTTGATATATATTTCTAATACTATATGAAACTCTTTTATAGCAAAGAGGAAAAGGTAGTATGCTTTAATTGGAGTATATTTCAATGCATATGCGCTGTGCATGTAAGGAGACTAAAGAATAATGCAGCAAAATCTTAGCACCTTCTTTCACTTTAAATATATTTCTTTTCGACGTTTCAATTTATGTGACATACGTCTAATCATTTCTTTTGTATGTATAGCATAAGCATCATAATATCACAAAAGGGAAAAAGAGTGAGATCTCTAAAAGCTTTTGAACATGATTCCAGGGAATTTTTTGGCATATGCTTTCTTGTTGTCGTAGGATATCCAATTTACATGCCAAGAATTAGTTGACCTCTCCATATGCTAGAGATTGGATTTAGGGGTGTCAAATAAAATATATATAACTCGTTCAACCCCATGCGAGTTGGTTGAGATAGCATTTGTTCATTGAGTCTAGTTTGGGCATAACCCGAATTTGTCCATATAAAGTTCAAGCAAATTTGGGTAGCATATTGTAACCCAAATTAACTTACGGCCCCTTAATTTCATGGGATTTCATCCAAGTACTTGAACCTAAGCCTGTCAATTGGATCGGGTCAACCCACTCCGGCCAGATAAAAATCTGGATCCGAACAATTAGTTGGGCTGGGTTGAGGGTCCCATAGAGGTGGGGTTGTGCCGGCGCAAGTAGTAGCTCCGGTGTCGGCTCACTTTACTTGTCGTCTTTACTAAAAAGAGATATTTCATAATACTTGTCATTTTAGCAAACTAAGACATAATTAGTTGTTTGTTTTCACCTTTACTCTTAGTCATAAATATGGAGAGATATTAATATAGTTCAAAAAAGAGAAGTATTAAATAGAGGGAGTATTAAATAAAGGTAATTTAGCCAAATTATACTTAGTTAATATTTTTTTAAGGGCATGGAAACAAAAATTGTGACAAACATTTAAAAATAGGGGGAGTAATTTTTATACTTGAATTTAGTGAAAATTTTCATACATATACAAAATTTCAATCAAAACTACTGAATTCTGTTGAATCCGTCTAAAAATCCTTTTGACAAAGAGACTATAACCACAACATAAAATGCCCCTTTTTTCAGCATACACATATTTGACCCATATTTATAATATCACTCACCCATTTCTTTGAATTAGTCTTGATATGTGGCTATTCCTATGAAATGCAAGTGAGCATAGTACCAACATTCTTTTACAGTCTCATTTAACCCTTACTAGCCAAAGAATAAGATGATCTTCTCTCATGGTTGAACTTTCAAATCCAATAGAAACTTTCCTAATATTAGGTGCTAAAAATACTTGGAGAACCACGTAGTTTTGAGAGCTTGAAAATGACCCACTTCTCAGTCATTTACTTGACTTGATTTATAACTTTGATAATAATATAATAATATTTGTTTTCTTAGCAAGTTTTCTGGTATTTGTTGAATTTAGTACTTGGTAGTATTTAATAAACAGCACTCCAAGAATACAGAAATAATTATGTACTTGGGTTCGACTAAATTTGAATTTGCGTCCCAATTCTAGAAGAGACACTCTCAACGGAATTTTTTCCATTGAAAGATGATCGGATTGCTAATGCTTAATAGTGTAGGCACACACACATTGCTAAATAATCAAATTTTGGATATATATGATCTTCAATATTTCAACAAGAAGTTACAAATTAAGATCCCCATCACACTATAGTATAGGAAAATAAATAATGGTCACTCATGCATGGCCCATGACGCAAAAATCAAAACCAAAAAAAAAGAGAGTACATGATAGTTATGCAATCTTACAAATTTTCCCTAAAAAAATGAATTAATATTGCTCCATAGATGCCATTAAATATTTTTTTTCAATTAGTAGCCACAATAAAGGAGACATTATAAGGCTGTGGATATTCAGTCGGAGGACGACAACCTTTTTACGACTTGCAAAGTTCCTTTTAAATATTTAACTTGTCATACCAGTAGAACGAGTGTTGGTACCACCATTGGGAGATGGTGGTCGGACGAAATTCCACTGAAGAGATGGTAACAAAAGGTGTTTATTTACTGTTTTACGACCTGCAAAATTCATTTTTGATATCTGGTTTGCCATGTCAGTAGAAGGAGAGTTGGTGCCACCATTGGGAGTTGGTGGCCTGATGGTATGCCAGTGAAGAGACGGTAACAAAAGGTGTTCATTTACTGTTTTACGACCTGCAAAATTCATTTCTGATATCTAATTTGTCATGTCAGTAGAATGAGAGTTGGTGCCACCATTAGGAGTTGGTGGCCTGACGGTATTCCATTGAAGAGATGGCAATAAAAGGTATTCATTTGTTGTTTTACGACCTGCAAAGTTCCTTTCTGATATCTGACTTTTCATGTCAGTAGAAAGAGAGTTGGTGCCACCATTGGGAGACTGCGACCGAACGGAATTCCATTGAAGAGATGGTAACAAAAGGTGTTTATTTGTGGTTTTACGACCTGCAAAGTTCTTTTCTGATATCTGGTTTGTCATGTCAGTAGAAGGAGAGTTGGTGCCACCATTGGGAGTTGGTGGCCTGACGGGATTCCATTGAAGAGATGGCAACAAAAGGTGTTCATTTTTTGTCCAAATTACTGGTTCGTTTCTATTATGTGAAAGAATTCGAGCAGCTTTATTTCGCGTAGCCCCTAAAAAAAGCAAAAACAATAGTAGGAGTACCATTTTACTATATGTAGAACCTAAAATGTTACTTTGTGATCTCATTGTTGGAATTAGAATATAATGAATGAGGATTGTGATTATGGTGAAGGTTATTGAAATTGGCTCCATATTTATACCATATGAAATAACATATTAACGTGTTAGAACTTAGAAAGACTTCAAATTTTTCCAAGATTTGAATTCATGCAAGAATTTTGACCATTGACTATTAGGGTTTACAAAAATATTCTTGAAATTGAACTAGTCTTATACTCAAGAGTAAAACCAAAAGAGAAGAAAAAAAAAACAAAGGAAAAAACTAGTCATTTGAAAATTATTGAAATACACTATGTTGAACTCATTTATATAATTACATCTTTAAAAACATTAAAATAATTTTTTTATCTAATTACGTTAATCTATATATATATATATATATATATATATTATATATATATATATATATATATATATATATAAATATGGTTTCAACTTCTACGAATGAAAACTCTAGGACACAATTTTTGAAGTCTCTTTCTATAAACAATTTTCGATCTTATAAAAGTGAAACATGAAAATTACTATGCTAGATTGAGTTCGAATCTTTGACAGTTCAGAAAATTTTCAGAGTTTCAAATGTCTAGTTCAAACTCCATGATATAATTTTCTGAAATTTGAACATTTATCTTTTTTTTCTTTAATTTTCTGTATTTTAGCTACGAATATTTATGTCCTAATTTTATTTTCTCGTTAAAAGCGGCTAAACATTAATGAATAGTTATTAGATAGTGGTTAAATTGTCATTATTTTTCTTAGCATGTTTTCTGATAGTAGTAAACTTTTTGACCATTGACTGCGTGTACTTTACATTGCAATATTGTTAAATCGCGATACACTATATACAAAATTGTAGAAACAATCTCCAGAAACTTGTACATTTTCACAGAAGATATGCCGCAGATACATTTTAAAATAGTGGTAGTTTAAAATGATTACATAATAAAACGATAGTTTGAAGTTTTTTATTATAGCAGATATGCGGACACACATATTATCAGAACGAACATAGTTTATTAACTATATTATAAGAGGGAGTTCAACCTGCTGAAGCAGATATGAGGTCGACGTATCTGCTTGTGTTGTCTGCTTGAATATTTTCTTTTATATTTTCTCTGTATTAATTTATTTATCCTTTTTTTTTTATCTGTTATATATTTAAAAATTACGTAAAAAGTAGTATAAATTACAATGATTAATAACTTAAAATATTTAAAAGACATAAAAGATTAATTGATTCTCCAAATTTTATCAGTGCCACATAAATTGGGACAGAAGAAAAAGTACTATAAATCGCAATAATTAACAACTTAAAATATTAAAAGAAATGTAAAAAAATTAGTTGACTCTCCAAATTATATTAATGCCACATAAATACGGTAACATATATTATTTGAAAATTACGTAAAGTATTATAAATTACAATAGTTAACAATATAAAATATGTAAAAGACTATCTAAAATCTATAAGTGACACATAAATTAAAACAAAAAAATAATATATGTTGAGCCCGTGTTTAATTTATATCTAGTATTATATACACGCTGATACATTTGTCAGTATTGCTTTACAAATTGTATTTAGGTCCAATTAGAGTATAATATCCTAGAACTCACTACAAGAAGCAACCTTTACTGAGATTAGCATTATCTTTTATTTATTTTAGACTTTAAACTGTTGTGTAGCGTAAAAATCTCTTTATAGTTCTGGACATTTTATGCAACCATTGGGAGGAATGTCAATCAAGAACCAACATTAGCAAAATTCCTCCCTAGCATTGGCAAGAACATGGGGAAGATACAAATTAAACAATAGAAACAATGTAGTCAAGATGAATAAAAATAAATAAACAAATATATATCATAATATCTTTTGGTAGCGAAAGCCCGCATTATGAGTAAATATTCCAAATTACAACAGCAAAAAATCCCAGCATTACTCGTACACTTGTTGCGTCTTGTTCCGAACTAATATCATTTTCTAGTGCAGCATGTAGAAGCTAAGAGAAGTTCATGATTCGGCTGCAGTAGACTGCATACAACAAAACCATTTAAAAATTACGTAAAAAGTAGTATAAATTATAATCTGGAATTTATGTACACGACTTTTTTCAAAAGGTCATATAATATATTATTGAATTTTTGGAATGCGACATTAGTTCAATATATTATTATTCTTTTCCAACCGTTATCCGTGGAAAATGCTGTTGGAAATCATTGATTGGGAAAACATTATATATCGATAGGAACTCCGTCGACAAGTTTCCCCACTGCTAGCTCGTGGGATATTAATATAAAGGAAACAGATAAATGACTCTCCTAGTCATATAGAGTGCACCTCACCTCTCTTATCTCTAGAATTATGATATATAGATGAATTACCTATTTTTTTTATTTATAATAAGCCATCACCATAGGTTGTGAGTCTATGGTGTGGGGGGTTTGGCTTGACCCCTACCATGTAATATATATAAGCAAAAGACTTACAATGAATAGAGGGGGACATGGAACCTTGCCTCTAGTCTACAAAAGAGATTGTCTAGCAATCTAGGAAAGGAAGTAGCCTATACATGTTCCTTTCCGACTATTAGGAAAGTTAACTAACAAAGAAATTATATTTTTCATATTTCTTTCTCACTGTTGGAACTAGTCTTTTGTCAAGTTGAAATAGTCCTTTTGCCTCTCTTGGTAGCTCATTTTGAGAGTGGTATAAGGTCCTATTTCCACTTGCCGAGGCTTGTTTGGCCAAGTAATCTGCCAATTGATTAGCCTCCCTGAAGCAGTGAGATATTTCATGTCTTGTGTCCTTGAGCAGATTGGATATGTTGCTCACTATATGCTTCAGATTGTTCGTTTCCTTGTTGTCCAACAATTTTTTTACCATTAAAGAATCTATCTCAAGATGGAGATTGTTGAAACCGTTGTGCCCACTCCATTCCACTCCAAAGTTGATTCTAATGCCTCCGCTTGACTATTACTGCTGCATCTGATTGGGATTGAATAAGCCAAGATAAGGTCGCCTTGATCATTTCTCATTGTACCACCTATTCCTGCTCTCCCATCTTCTTTGTGAAAACTGTCATCCGAATTGATTTTTATCTTTCCATCATCAGGTCTTTTCCAAGTCACAACTGTGCATCTCATAACAGGTCTCAGTTTTTCAACATTTGTACATATGTTTGGCCAATTTTCAGCAATGTCAATGCTAGGAAAGGCCTCACGTATGACTGTTTTCATGTTCCATGTGCAGTTTGTGACCATCTTGTACATGTTAAAATTGTTCTTGTCTCCATACTTGTAGGCAAACCAAGATTTCCATATTTCCCAACATATCATCACTGGGACAGCCTGTAGAATGAGATTGTGCACTTTGTTATTTGATTTCCTGCTCCACCACTCGTCAAGAATGCCTCTCAATTGAATATGGTGGTGATTAATGCCTAGAGGCGCACCCGTTGCTTTCCAAATATTGTCAGCTACCTTTCCTTCCACAAACACATGTTGTATAGTCTCCTTCTGTGAGATTGTGCAGCAAATACAATCATCATCCCATTGTTGGCAAATCTAGCTCTTGCTTCATTGAAAAGAAGTTTACCATAAAACAATCTCCAACAAAGGAAAGATTGTTTAAATGGTATTGCCTTATGCCATATATTGGTGATGATATTGTTAGGCTGTCTGTGATTTCTAACTAGCTGCCATGCGATTCATTAGTGTAGTTGCCATCCTCAATGTTGCTCCATATTGCATAATCCTCTTTGGATATGTCCCCAACCTGCACAGAAAGAATATACAAACAATTTGACTAGGAAGAGTATTATAAAGTTTTTGAGAGCTCCACCTGTTGTGAGTTAAAAACTCTTTGACTTTGGATTTGGAGTTGTTCCTGCTGACTTCTGGACAAAGTTGTGCTAAGGAGCCTTTTTCTGACCAGTTGTCCCACCAAAAGCTGCACCCCTCTGAGTTGAGTTTCCACATGATGGAGCTTTCACATTTATCCCTTGCCAGCAGTAGTTGTTTCCATGCCTGAGAGTTACCTGGAACCCATTTCTTACCTACTGGATGCATTCTAGAGCAATACTTTGCTTTGAGAAAGTTTGCCCACAAGGAGTTGGTAGATCTGAATAGCCACCACCTTTTGATTGCAAGAGTGTTAGATATGTCTTCCATTTCCCTGATTCCAATCCCAGCTTCCTCTTTTGGGTAACACAGTTTCTTTCATTTACTCCAGTGATATTTATTCTTGCCATTGGTAGTTCCCCAGAAAAATTTGACAATGTGTTTTTCAATAAGCTCCAAGGTAACCTTTGGTGGATTTATAGCGGAGAGTATGTAGATAGGAAGAGATTGGATGACACTCTTGATCAATACTTGTCTACCACCACAAGAAAGAAACTTGCCTTGCGAAGCATTTAGTCTTTTAATGATCTTTGCAACCATACCATCAAAATAGCAAATTCTTTTTTCCCTAGTAAAAATAGGGCAACCAAGGTATGTGAAAGGAAAGCATTTATCCATAAAACCAGTACACCTTCTCAGCCTATTGATTCTATAAGAACAAGTTTTAGGGCCAGTTAGGAAAAAACTTTTGTCTTTATTAACCATCTGACCAGACATGTTCTCATATTTAGCAATCAGTTTCATAATTAACTTAACAAATTTAGAATTCCCACTACTAAAGATCACAATGTCATCAACATAAGCAAGGTGGGTTATCTGAGGGCCATTTTTATGCATTGAGAAAGGGATAAACTGAGAGTTATTTAGCAGCTTGTTTAAAGATCTAGAGAGCACTTCGGCAGCAATAATAAAAAGGAAAGGGGATATAGGATCACCCTGCTTAAGACCATGTGAAGAAGTGAAGAAACCATGCCTAGTTCCATTAATAATTACAGAGTACCAAACATTAGAGATGCTTCTCCATATTAGGTCAATCCAATCATCGTTGAAACCAAACTTAGAAAGAACTTTGTTAAGAAAGGACCAAGACAACCTATCATAGGCTTTTGCCATATCTAATTTGATCACAACATTACCACCAACATTATCTTTTGAAATCCCATGGATGATCTCTTGAGTAAGCATCACATTATCAGTAATTAATCTATCAGAGACAAAACCACTTTGATTTTATGAAATTATTCTAGGCAACAGAGAGTTTAGTCTATTAGCCAAAATCTTAGAAATGATTTTATTAGAGTAATTACTTAAGCTAATAGGTCTTAAGTCAGCAATAGTAGTCGGAGAGTCCACTTTAGGAATCAAGGCAAGACAAGTATGTGAGAAAAACTTGGTGATCTTTTTCCCCCTAAAAAAATCTAAGACATAAGCATTAATATCATGACTAATAATAAACCAACAAGATTGAAAATATTTACCGTTGAATCCATCAGAGCCTGCAGAGCTGTCTATACTCATGTTGAATATGACATTCTTGATTTCTTCTTCACTAGGTGTTCTGGTCAGCATCTGGTTGTCCTCCATAGTTATGAGTTGTGGGATGCAATCAATGATGTTGTTGTCAATATCATTATGTTGCAAGTTGAAATACTTTTTGTAGTACTTGATAGCTGCTTTGGCAATGTTGTTGTCACCTTGTACCCACCTGCCTCTTATGTTTTTAATTCTTTGAATTTGCAGCCTCCTTCTTTTGTTTCTCAGCACACTGTCGCGCCCCATTTTTCTCGCGAAAAGCGGGATTCGACGTGACAACTCTCTTTTAGGAAATGAGAGTGAAGAGTCATCACCTAACGAATTTAAGGCGCGTTAGGGCACCGTTCTAACTAATTAAATTAAATTTTATTTTTTATGTCTACGCAACCAGAGAATCGGGTAAGGGTTCAAGTTACCTCGAAAGGAAGGTGTTAAGCACCTTTCGAGGTCCACAAAGGTGGGTCCCTGCCGAATTCGTTATTTATGTGGGAATAGGTGATAAATAATAGGTTGATTAATTAAACTAAAGACTATGTAACCAAACAAGCAAGACTTTATTTAAAACAAGTATTTAAGCCAATTTAATTACTAAAATCTAAATGAGAAAATCATGCATGAATTAACGCAAGTAAATAAACGAAAAAATCAGATAAGCGAGAAGTCAGAAGTGACACAATGATTTAGGAAAAGAGAATATTACTAAGTGACTTAGTTAACTACCCCAAACAAATAGAAAGAAACAAACATGGGTTAATTTTAACCTATTCGGATCAGCGCCCGGCTTATTATCGGAGACAATTCCAAAGACATTGTCGTATTCTGCTCGGTTCGATTTCCATCATATCCGTCTATCTACCCGCCTAAGTTGGTTATTAAGATTATTATCCTGAGAGCGCACTAAACAAATGAAAAAAATACTAACGCATCTTAAGATGCTTACCCGTCCCAACTTAATGTCCAAGAGGCATTTGGACTTACTATTTGGGTGTGGGTCTAGACAAATAAAGTCTTAGGTTTCCTAATTAAACACGGAAAGCGTCAAACAAAACAAGGAGTGCTTTACTGCAAGTAGCACGTAATTATCTCAAATAAGCCTCTTAATTAATTAAAGGATCAACACATCTCACACAATTAACATCCTTATTTAATTGCACCTATAGCCACAATTTAAAATGATTTGACATGCAAAACTCATCAATTAAAAATCCATGGGCAAAGTTTCTGATTACTTGATATGCTGAGAACACATTTAATCTCTCAAACAAGGTAATTGACAATTTAACATGCTGAAATTTTGTTTAGTCCTATAGGCATAATCTCTATTTTGACTTGCAAAATAACTAATTTAATCATGCTGAGACTGATTTTAATATGCTGAATTAAATTTGGACAGATTTAAACATGCTGAAAACTGAAACTAACATTCTGAAATTGTTCTAACTCATAGGCGTGATTTCTAATTTTAATGGAACTACTTTAAATCCTATAGGCATGGTTTCTAATTATTTAAATAAAACTGATTTACCCACGGATATGATTGTTAATCTAAAATAATGAAGCAAACTCGAATCATATAAGCAGGGCAATAATAAAATCAAATTTCTAATCAGATTCCTTTCCTTTTTATTTTATTTTATTAAACATGCTGAACTTCACGATTTCTGATTGAGTTGTCATATTAAACATGCTGAAAATTAACGAGCCTTACGAGCATGATTCTAATCACTGAAGACACGTTAAGACGAAACTATAGGCATAATTTAACGAATGAGATTAATAGAGATTCTATAAGCATTCTTTCTATAATTAAGCAAGTAGCACGTAGTTTTCCCCTCCCCCATAGCAGTCCTCTAAAGTATCTTATTTGTCGCTGAAGTTTATACAAAATATTACAGACCTAAATGAATGAATATACAAAGAGTAACAAAATTAATAAAATCTAAGGTCTATAGAAATCTCCTAGTCTCGGGCAACTCTTCACTGTACCATCTTCTAACAACCTGTCAAACATGTAAACACAAGGTTCGGAGGACCCAATTACACCCCCATAAGACCGTCCCTGACATGTAAGAGTTCCTGAGGATCTCAAGGATCCTAGGCAGTGCTTATGTCAGGGAATAGGGGTGCGTTAAAACCTCCATTCTCCACCAAATGCCATGAAGCCAAGCCAAGATTAACCCAAATATAATCATACCAACAGCCAGCAATACTATAAAGAAATACGGCCCTTTTTTACAAGTAACATTGATTCATAACTAAGGCATATAAATAATAGAAAGAAAAGAAATGATCAAGCAAATAACAAGGCATAAATTCTATAGGCATGCTGTCTACCGATTCAATACACATATATCAGGAGTTTCCATGGATAAATATAGATGGACTAGAGAGCATATCTTAAACTACAAGGAATCATACATTTGAATTAAAAATACTTTGATAAGAACTAACCAGTTAGCCGTAAACACAAGAAAATAAATAAGCTCCGACCCTTAGCAATCAATAATTCTCAAAAAAAAGAGAAGTTCTAAAAGAAGTATGAGAGTAGCAGTGTGTGTAAAGTCTGGGTGTCTTAATGAAAAGATGGGTCTGTTTATATAGTGAAAGTAGAGGACTCAGTTAAAGGAAGGGAATAATTCAAATAGTTAATCAAGGAAAATCTTTACCTTAATTACAATAGCCAAATCAATTCATCACAAATTTCCCATAAGAAGAGAATAAGCAAGTTGTTAAAATTAAGAAAAGAGCAATGACCATCAATCATGGGAGATTGTTTCCTTAAAATAGATGGGCTGAACCAATTAAGTGAAGGAATCATGCCAACATTACCATAATTACACAAGCAGAATCAATCCGAATTAAGTAAAGGCAATAAAATTAGTGACTAGAGTAAACAGAATTAAGGGAAAATGAATCAATTAGCAAGTACTAAGGCTGTCCCAGATCAATTAAGGAGAGGAAAAGTGAATTTTAGAGAATATATCAATCAAGGGTTACCAAAAAATTAACAAGTACCAAAGCTATGAAGCTCTACCAAAATAGACTAGTATCACAGGCACAAAATCAGTCAATCTTGCCAAACAATCGGATTTCAGAGTTGTCACATGATTTAGAAATCAGAGTACCTTAAGTCAATTCACTATAATACTACCAAAAACCAATCAATTTGATCAAATGAATGTAAAGCAGATCCAAGTTTACCATAATCAAGCAAATACCAAGATTATCCCAATTCAAATAAAGAATAATACAGGCTGAGGGAATGGGGACATGCTGAAATTAGTCAATAAGAATTACAAGGTTCTCAAATGAAACTTAAAGAAATAGGGCAAAACAGATCAAAACTTATCAGACTAGCTATACAAGATGTGGCTCACATGAAGAACACATAATGGCAATGCAGAAGTAGCAAACTAAGCAGATTGACCCCAAGGTTTGACTTAAAGTATAAGAGCAATAAACAACAGCATGCTTAGAAATTAGTTTCAACAACAGAACATGTATTCGAATTTTCAGAATTAAACTAAGAGTAAAGTTTGTAGAAATTGGGGTTTTCATATACGACAGTCCACGTGTGGCAACTAACACAAAAATCACAGAATTCCAAAACACAAATTTGCAGCCAACTCTACTAATTCTACATCTAAAAATCAAATAATAGCAAGAGAAGAGGATGAAATTGAATCATGAATGAGACCAAACCAGAACTAGTTTGTGATAATCCATTGTCATCCCCTTTATTGACAAAAACCCACAGTGAACAAGGATTTCGAAAATCCATTTTGGTTGACGGGAACCTGACCGTGGGAGTCAATGTCGAGCCATGCATGGTACTTCTTTCATCGATCTTGTCTAATATTCACCAGAGAAAACATAACCTTCGGGGTTTTAACGAGGAGATGGAAAGAACAAATAGGGTCTGTTTGGTAGTGAAACCAGTTTTTGCTGGGGATGGAGTGGGTTTTAGACAGAGGTAAGAGTGGATGTTTGGTGGGGTTTCATTGGAGAGACGAGGCGGCGATAGTGGGCCACCGCTCGTCGATGGAAGAAGAAAGGAGATTTGGGGTGAGGGTTGAAGGAGATGAGGAGGGAGAGAGTTGAGGGTGGCTGGTGGTTGGTTGGGCGCCGGAGAAGCG